>JAJPUD010007406.1:95021-108319 GCA_023553655.1 Myrmecobius fasciatus | reverse complement strand
TCCCAATTTGATGCTTCCCTCCTAATCTTGTCTGCATTAGTTTTATTTGTACAGAAACTTTTTAACTTAATATAAACAAAATTATCCATCTGGTGTTCAGGTAGGAGTTCCAGATCTTCTTTGGACATAAATTTATTCCATCTACAGGTCTGAGAGGTAAACTATATTACGTTCCTCTAATTTGCTTACAAAATCACTCTTTATATCTAGATCCTGAACCCATTTAGATCTTATCTTGGTATGTGGTGTTAGGTATGGGTCAAGCCCTGATTTCTTCCACACTAGTTTCCAATTTTCCCAGCAGTTTTTGCCGAATAGTGAGTACAAAAGCTGGGGTCTTTGGGTTTCTCAAACACTAAATTGTTAAGGTTATCGCCTAGATTGTCCTGATAACCTATCCTGTGCCACTGATCGACTGCTCTATTTCTTAGCCAGTACCAAATGGTTCTGATGACTGCTGCTTTATAATATAGTTTTACATCTGGTACAGCAAGGCCACCTTCATCTGCCTTTTTTTTTTCATTAATCCCCTTGAAATCCTTGACCGTTTGTTCTTCGAAATGAACTTTGCTACTATTTTTTCTAGATCTGTAAAATAATTTCTTGGTAGTTTGATTGGTATGGCACTAAATAAGTAGATTAGTTTGGGTAGTATTGTCATTTTTATTATGTTCGCTCTGCCTACCCATGAGCACTTAATGTTTTTCCAATTGATTAGGTCTGGGGTTTTTTATTTATTTATTTATTTTTTTGATGAGCTCTGGGTTCAACATGCCATTATTTATTACCTGGGTGATCTCAAGAAATTCAACTTTCCTCTCTTCCCCTTAGTTTCTTTTTCTTTTTTTTTTTTTTAATTTACATATCTATACAGTTATCTTACTGCACAAGAAACACCAGATCTTTTTATGTTTCTCTTGTGTTCTGTGTTTGTAGATCGAATTTTTTGTTCAGTTCTGGTCTTTTCAGTAGAAATAGGTGAAATTCTCCTATATCATTGAATGACCATCTGATTTTATTTGTGTGTAAAGTGTTTTGTAGTTTACTTTGTATAGTTTCTGACTTTTCCTTGGCAGATAGATTCCCAAATATTTTATCCTATCATCTGTTATTTGGAATGGAATTTCTTTTTGTATCTCTTCCTACTGAACTTTGTTGGTAATATATAAAAATGCTAATGATTTATGTGGATTAATTTTGAATCCTGCCACTTTGCTAAAGTTGTGAATTGTTTCTAGTAGTTTTTTAGTTGAGTCTCTAGGGTTCCCTAAGTATATGATCATGTCATTTGCAAAGAGTGATAATTTGGTTTCTTCATTATCTATTCTGAGTCCTTTTATCTCTTTTTCTTCTCTTATTGCTAAAGCTAACATTTCTAATACAATATAAAATAGTAATGGTGACAGTGGGCAGCCTTGTTTCACTCCTGATCTTATTGGGAATGGTTTTAGTTTGTCTCCATTACATATGATGCTTGCTGATGGTTTTAAATAGATGCTACTGATTTTAAGGAAAAGCCCATTTATTCCTATACTCTCTAGTGTTTTTAATAGGAAAGGGTGTTGGATTTTATCAAAGGCTTTTTCTGCATCTATTGAGATAATCATATGGTTTTTGATAGTTTGGTTATTAATATAATTAATTATGCTGATAGTTTTCCTAATATTGAACCAGCCCTGCATCCCTGGTATAAATCCTACTTGGTCAGAGTGTACTATCCTGGGGATGACTTTCTGTAATCTTATTGCTAATATCTTATTTAAAATTTTTGCATCGATATTCATTAGGGAAATGGGTCTATAGTTTTCTTTCTCTGTTTTCACCCTACCTGGTTAAGCTATCAGCACCATATCGGTCTCATAGAAGGATTCTGGCAGTATACCTTCTGTCCCTATTTTCTCAAATAGTTTGTATAGTATTGGAATTAATTGTTCTGTGAATGTTTGGTAGAATTCACATGTAAATCCATCTGGCCCTGGAGATTTTTTCTTAGGGAGTTGGTTAATAGCTTGTTCTATTTCTTTTTCTAATATGGGGCTATTTAAATAATTTATATCCTCTTCTGTTAATCTGGGCAATCTATATTTTTGTAGATATTCCTCCATTTCATTTAGATTATCAAATTTACTGGCATAAAGTTGGGCAAAGAATTTTTGCTAATTATTGCTCTAATTTCCTCTTCATTGGAGGAAAGTTCTCTCTTATATTCTTGAGACTAACAATTTGATTTTCCTCTTTCCTTTTTCTTATCAAATTAACTAAAGGCTCATCTTTTTTTAGGTTTTTTAGTAGAACCAACTCTTAGTTTTATTTATTAATTCAATAGTTTTCTTATTTTAAATTTTATTAATTTCTCCTTTTATTTTTAGAATTTCCAATTTGGTATTTAATTGAGGGTTTTTAATTTGTTCTTTTTTTAGTTTTTTTAATAAAAAGCCCAATTTGTTGACCTTTTCTTTCTCTATTTTATGCAAGTAAGCATCTAGAGATATAAAATTGCCCCTTATAACCACTTTGGCCGTATCCCACAAATTTTGGTATGTTGTCTCCTTATTGTCATTCTCCTGGATGAAATTATTGATTGTGTCTATGATTTGGTCTTTCACCCATTCATTCTTCAGGATTAGATTATTTAATTTCCAATTAACTTTTGGTTTTTTTTCTCCTGGCCTTATATTGCATGTGATTTTTATTGCATCATGATCTGAAAAAGATGCATTTATTATTTCTGCCTTTCTGCATTTGATTTTGAGGTTTTTATGCCCTAACACATGGTCAATTTTTGTATAAGTTCTATGGACTGCTGAGAAAAAAGTAAACTCCCTACTGTCTCCATTCAACTTCTCCATAGATCTATCATACCTAACTTTTCTAACAATTGGTTTATCTCCCTAGTTTCTTTCTTGTTTATTTTGTGGTTTCATTTATCTAATTCTGAGAGAGCAAGGTTGAGATCCCCCACTAGTATAGTTTGGCTAGCTATTTCTTCTTGCATCTCTCTTAATTTCTCCCCTAGGAATTTGGATGCTATTGCACTTGGTGCATATATATTTAGTATTGATATTGCTACATTATCTATGGTACCCTTTAATAAAATATAGTTTCCTTCCTTATCTCTTTTGATCAGATCTGTCTTAGCTTTTACTTGATCTGAGATAAGGATTGCTACCCCTGCTTTTTTTTGTTCACCTGAAGCATAATAGGTTCTGCTCCAGCCTTTTGCCTTCATCCTATATGTGTCACTATGTTTTAGATGTGTTTCTTGTAGACAACATAAAGTGGGATTCTGGTTTTTAATCCAGTCTGATATCAGCTTCTGCTTTATGGGAGAGTTCATCCCATTCACATTCACAGTTATAATAACTAATTCTTTATTTCCTGCCATCTTATTTACCCAAGTTATGTTTTCCCCTTTCCTTTCTTTCCCCTTTCTCCCTTCCCCCCTCCTCAGTAATTTGCTTTTGATGACCCCCTCTCCCAAACAATCCACCACCCTTTAGATCCCTTCCCCCTTTTTAAACTCCTTTCCCCTGATTCTTCTATTTTCCCTTCTAATAGTTTATCCTTTTTTTTCCTCCTTTTCCTCCCACTTCCCTCTAGCAACAGACAAGTTTCTATGTGAAATCACGTTTCTGATATACACTTTTAGAACCCAACCTGATGAGAGTAAGATTTACACAATGCTCATCTCCCTCCCCTCTTTCCCTCAATTATATTAGGTTTTCTTTGCCTCTTCATGAGATTTTACCTTGTTTTTACCTCCTTTTTTTTGATCTTATTTTACCACTTTTTCCCTCTTTTCCCCAGTATGACAACCTTTCCCCCTCTAGTTTTCTTTTTCATATTATCAAAGTAATATTTAGTTAATTATACCCCCAAACTTTAAGTATCCCCATAGTAGAAATAAAGTTCTCAAGAGTCCTTTCCTTTTTACCTTTTTGTGCTTCTTTTGAGTTGTGTTTGGAGGTCAAATTTTTTGTTCAGATCTGGTCTTTTCCTTAGAAATAGGTGAAATTCACCTATATCATTGAATGACCATCTTCTTCCCTGGAGGATAATGCTCATTCTAGCTGGATAGGTTATTCTTGGCTGTAATCCAAGTTCCTTTGCCTTTAGGAATATCTGGTTCCAGGCCCTTTGATCCTTCAATGTGGAGGCTGACAGATCATGTGTGATTCTAATTATTGATCCTTGGTATTTGAATTGTTTCTTTCTAACTGCTAGCAGAATCTTTTCCTTGGTGCAATAGTCCTGAAATTTAGCCACGATATTCCTTGGGGTTTTAATTTTGGGGTCTCTTTCAGGAGGTAATCGGTGAATTCTTTCAATGGTGATTTTGCCTTCTGATTCTACAATCTCAGGGCAGTTTTCTTTCAGGATTTCTTGGAAGATAGTGTTTAAATTCTTTTTTTCATCATGGCTTTCAGGAAGTCCAATAATCCTTAGATTGTCTCTCCTAGATCTATTTTCCAAGTCAGTTGTTTTTCCTAGGAGATATTTCACACTTTCCTCTAATTTTTCACTTTTTTCTTTTTGTTTGACTGATTCCTGCAGTCTTATTGAGTCATTCACTTGCATCTGTTCAATTCTTATTTTCAAAGTGCTGTTTTCTTCAGTTACCTTTTTAAGCTCCTCTTGTAACTGGCCAATTGAATTTTTTGCTCATTGCACTCTTTTTCCACTTCACTAATTTTATTTTTCAATAAATTAGTGTCTTTTTCATATCTCTTTTGCAGGGCATCATATCCTTCTTGCACTGATTTCAATTTATTTTCCCATTTATCCTCCAGCTCTCTTATGAGGTTCTTTATGCAATCTTCCAGAAAGGCCTTTTGAAAAGGGGACCAGTGATGGTCCTTAATAACTTCTTTTGGAGTTTTTTCTAAAGGAACCTCAGGATCTGGGGTCATCCCTTCTTTCTCTTGATAATAGCTGTCTATGGTTAGAGCTCTCTTTTGCTTCTTCATTTTTCTTAGACAGCATGGATGTCTCTTTAAGGCTTGGAAAAAACGGTGGCTGAAGATCTTTGCCCTGGGGCAACTGGGCAAATTAACTTAAGGTGCTGGGCCAGTGGGGGCTAGGACTAAATCGGGATTACTCCTTAAACAAGGCAAGTCTGCCAGAACACCTGTCCACAATCAGGGCAGAGTGTCCTGAGTGCCTCAGATAAACTCCAGGTGTTTGGAGTGTGGAGTTTCTGCCACAATGAGCTGAGATGAGTCCCACCCTCACTTCCAGTCCACTGTTTCTCCCTCAGTTCGAGTTAGACAAACCTGATATGAAGTTCTTCAGAAAGCAGAGTCCAAATATTTCTGGATTCATTGACTTGAAGATCAGTTCAGAGGCTTATTTTACTGTTGGTTTGAGAGAAGATAGGAGGAGGACGCAGAGAGTCACGTTTTCACTCTGCCATCTTGGCTCCGCCCAGTAGTTTTGTCTTTTAAAGAAAACAAAGTTGTTTTTTTTTTCAGTGTAAAAAACCTTTCCACTCCCATTATTTGCATTTAGAATATCTAGTCAATCTCAACATTAAACATTTTGTAAATTTTAAAATGATAGTCAATTAAGGGGAAAAGGTATTGACCTTTATACCTCTTACAAAGCACATAAACTTTCCCTACCTCCTAGGATGCAGTTATGCAGAGCTAAGTGAACTTGTTAATGATTTTATCTGACTAACTAACAGATCCATGCTGACATTTATTCAATAAATAGGGAAGCCAACTGTGCATATTAAAAAAAAAAAAAAAAAAAAAGTATGATAGTGCCCCAGTGTTACAATTGGGAAGATTCTTCTTTCATTATGGTAATGGGTAAGTGTAATGAGCATGACAGCAAGAAAGAGACAGAGACACACAGAGCAAGACAGAGGGAAAAATAGAGACAGAAAGACAGAGAGACAGAGAGACACAGACACAGACACAGACAGACACAGACGCAGAGACAAAGTTAAGGGAAAAAATAAGAATTTCTGAATCCTCATCCATTTCAAAAACTTTTGTAGCCTAAGAGGCCCAACAATAACTAGTTGAAGTCTGAATTATCCATTGATATGAAGTCCTTATAGAATTAAGGCCAACACTGACATAGTATACTTCACTCAAACTTCATTTCATTCTCAGTGTTTCGAAGTCACTTTCCTGAAGTACCTGTCTGTGAAAATTTCACATCCTTTGATTAAACTGTCTTTTGTCCTATATCATTATGTTCTTATGAATTACAGTAATGTATAAATTAATTCCTATAAAAAGATAAATAAGGAATTCACTATGCCAACTGAGTTCATTCTGTATATATTCCTTTATAGGTATTTTAAAGAAATATAAATTTTGAGATGGAAGAAACTTTAAAAATCATAGAATTGATCCAAATAAACTTGCTACCTGATGGTACAGCAATCAATTAACAAATATTAATGAAATACCTTATATGTGTCAGATGCTATGACAGGCACTAGTTATAATGAGAAAATCAAATTGATTCTGATTGCATTTTGTAATTACTTCCATTCTGTATCACCCTAATATGTTTTAAAATTGCTAAGCCATATTTCTTTGTCTCTGAGTTAAGTTCAGAAGTTCAGCTTTACTCTCTGAGCTAAGTTGTCCTATAAATCACTTTAATTCAAATAAATGTATAGTTTCTACATATCTTACTGCCCATGAACAATTAAGGCATATCTATTGTCTAGCTAACAAGCTTTGCAAGATGTGAGTGGGCTCCAGCAAGTCTGTTATCTATAATACATTGTCTGTTCTTCAAAAATGTCTGAACTGTTATTGAAATGAATCTAACTAACAGGTAGGTGGACAACATCAATGAGCTTTCCATAGTAACAAGATGGCAGGACGTGTTGTTACTTGACCTGCATTTCTGACTTCTATTCAAACATATTATTTTACAACTTCTGTGATACTTCAGCCTTTGTAATTATTCATATTATTTTGTACTTCCTGTTCTTTATTCTTTTGTTCTTCCCAAACTAATGTTAAGGCATGGTCTTTTGACTGACTAAGGGCTTAAGTGATCCCTTTATAGATAATTGCTAAACTTACCAATCAATTGAATGTGTTCAAACGTTTTTTTTTTTTTTTTTTGTCAGTCACAGCACCTGACACATAAAAGGTATTTCATTAATATTTATTAATTGATTGCTGCATCATCAGGTAGCAAGTTTTTTTGGATCAATTCTATGATGTTTAAAGTTTCTTTTTACCTTAATTTAAATCTCAATTATATTATAACAAATAAAGTGAAATAGCCCCATCTTGAAAAAAATCTACAATTGTATTATTGGAAACAATGTGCATATATATAAATATAAATTTAAAAATGCAATATAATTTTAGGAGAGAAACTACAGTTGAGACATCAGAAAAGACTTCGTGGAAGAGGCGACATTCAAGCTGAGTTTTGAAGGAAAAAAGAAGTTTCAAAGAATAGAATATAATGAAGGAATATATATCCCTAATATGGGGAAAGCCTTTACAAAGGCCGACAGATGATATAGAATGTTATATGTAGGGGCAGCTAGGTGGCGAAGTGGGTAGAGCACCAGCCCTGAAGTCAGGAGGACCTGAGTTCAAATCTGGTCTCAGACACTTAACATTCCTTTGCTGTGTGACCCTAGGCAAGTCACTTAACCTCAATTGCCTCAGCAAAAAGCAAAAAAAAGAAAAAAAAAAAAAGAATGTTATATGTAAAGAAAATCAAGGACAATTAGCCATAACCACAGCTTGCTTCTAAAGGGAGCACTTCACAGAATTCAATTACATAATGATTCATGCATAATAATTCACTAATATCTATTTAGCATATATTTATTAAATGTATAATACTGGAAGCTCTACTCAAGGAGAAAATAGAAGACATAGACACAACTAACTATAATCCCAGGGGAAAAGAAAAATCCCTAGAATACTTCCAAGTTGAACTGAAACCATCTAGGTAAGGTATTTCCTAAACTTCTCCCCTTGTTTACTTAGTCCTTCAACCTAGAAATTACATTTCTATTTAAGTGTGCGTGTGTATTTATATATATATACATATACACTTATATGTATATATATATACAAAGTAAATATAAATGTGTATATGTATATGCATATGTACACATATATTTTATATATAATTTATATATATATATGTAATCTTTTCTTCTCTCTATACACATTTTCCTTCACTAAAATATAATTACCTTGATGGCAAGAACTGTTTTACTTTCATTTTTGTATTCCTAGGTCTTAGCACATGCCTGGCACATAGCAGGGTTTTATTGAATATTAGGTGAATTAAATTGAATCAAATTGAATTGATGTGAATGAAGAGATCTGGGCAATTCAGAAAATAAGAGTATCAAAGAAAATTTTATGGAGAAAACACATAGGTTGGTATAAACCTTCTTCAGAAATGTATAATATATAGCAGGGCTTTTTAAACTTTTTCCACTCACAATCCTTTTTCACCTGCGAAATTTTTATGTGACCTGGCATATATAGATATACACGTCAAACATTTGCTAATAATCAATTATAATTTCACAACCTTCACATGTGAAATTGCAACCCACAGTTTAAGAAGTTTTCATATATCATACAAGAAGCTTTGCTATACAGTACAAGAAAGGTAAACAAGTTTAGGGAAGAAGTACAAAGTACTTTAGTTTGGCTAGAATATAAAGAGGGAGAAGACTATAGCTGGAAGAAATTTTGATACTAGATTACGTAAGAACATGAAAGTAAGATTTAGAAGCTTTGATTTCAATCGTATATGCTGGAGAACTGCTAAAATTTTTGTATAAGTGAGTAACAAAGCCTGACGAGTTATTTATGAAGGATTTTTAAAAGTAATCTGCAATTTGGAGAGTGGATAGTTTGGTGATAATGATGGGATTATAATCACAAGGCTACCTGGCCCATGAAATAAAGACTTTAGGAATACAGCTCTTGAGGATATGAGACAGACTCCTCGTTATCTGTCTTAAGAATACTGTATGTCTATCTATAGATTATCTTGTCTTAGTTTTACATTTTATGGCCAGCTATGATGGGGTGCCTGGTGTGAGATACCAAAGCTAAGTACTCCCCAACTCTAACTTTAAGCCATAAAATTGGCATATCAGTGACATCCTGGAACTAATGTGTAAAATAGTGAAATGCCTAACCTAATCACTCTTCAACTATACCGGTAAGTACTGACATAAAGCACCTGGTTCACTTTTTCTATAAAAGTAGCTGCTGTCCTCATACTTCTTAACTAATTCCCTTTTGGAACTTAGCCTACTGCCAACAGCATAATAAAAGCTTTGCTTCTTGATTTGAAGATGGACAAGCCTACAAATTCTCTAGAGACATCTCAAAGCAACAGTCAGGACCCCAATATTTATTCAATTTCAGTGTCCCTGAATCCTAAGAGTAGAACTAGTGAGATAGAAATTGCAAATCTAACTATATCATATATAAATGGCTACCCACTGGTAAACATGCCAGCTGAATGAAGCAGCAAAGAATTCTGGGAGAAAGAATGCAGCATGTGCTAGGCAAATCAAACTCACTCCATCACTATGACCAAATTTTCCATCTCCTCTCAGACCCTAAAGGAAACAGCACTGAGCCTAAGAACCTCATGAATAGCAATGCTTAAAGCACCTTGCTCCCCAGACATAATCCTGGATAGCATATCCTGTAGAAATACAGCTTGTCAACTTTAGTTGTTTCCTTTAGATACTAAAGCTCCTACTACTGAAGACCCAAAACAGAAATGTTAACAGCAAAGACTTTGCAACTATCAGATGGTTTAACTTTAGTAAATATAATTTATTAGTGAAAATAGCACTAAAAAGAAGGCATTACTATCTGTCTGACCCTTGTACCCTAAGGATCAGGTGACCTTTTTACCTGAATTGCAGCAGAAAGCTTTCATATTTGTTGTTTTCTTCATTAAAATGTGTGCTCTTTGAACATGGAGAGTGATTTACTTTTCTATATATATCCTCACTATTTAGCACAGTGCTTTTCATATAGTAATCATTTAATGCTTTAATCATTCATTCATCCAATATCACATGATATTTTCATTTAAATACTATAAAACTAAGCACTAAGTAAAGTATGAGAGGGAAAACTGTTACCAATTTAAAAAATCAGATTTGATGAAAGATTTGCCATATACATTAGGCAAAATATACAACATTTTCATTTTGCTGGAGCATATATTAAAAAGAAGGGAATGTTATGAACTAAAGCCAGGAAGGTAAAGTAGGAGCAGATTGCCAATAATCTCAAATAACAAAAGAGTCTGACCTTAACTAAGTAGTATACTACAGGAGAGAAGTGTACATTTATGTGTTAAAATGGGAAAAAAAAAAGTTACTCTAGATTAAAATAAAGAGAACATAAAAGTAAAAATATCTATTAGGAAATTATTGTAATACTCCAAGTGAATAGTAATTGGGATATGAACTAATAATAACAAGATTTTTGTAGTGTCTACTATATGCAAGGCACTGTGAGAAGTTCTTTAAAAATATGATTTCACTTGGTCCTCACACCTTGAGGAGTAGAAGTTAACATTATTCCCATTATAGAGATGAGAAAAATAAACATTGTGACTTTCATGGAATCACACAGCTAATAAGTAAATGAGATTATATTTGAATTCTTGACTGCAGGCATAGGGCTTTATCTACTACTGCTCCATCTAGCTTCCCTTAAGTTAGTTATATGGGCAGTGGTGATGAGCATAAGGGATTTATGAAGGTGAAACTGTCAAAGTTTGATACCTAGTTAGTTAGCAGATGTGAGGAAAAAGAAAACATTTAAAACAACATCAAGTTTTCAAACATAAGAAACTGAGTTTTATACACAAACATGCATGTATGTATATATATATATGTATATATATATATATATATTTGTGTGTGTATGTTTATATATCTGTATCTCAATGTATGCATGTGTATATGTATATATTAATATGTGTTTATTTATATTTATCTATAAAACTAGGTGATACACTATATACCAGTCTTGATTTCAGGAAAATTCTACTTCAAATCTGACCTAACCACTTACTATCTGTATAACCCTAGACAAGTCACTTAAAACCCTGTTTGCCTCAGTTCTTTATCTGTAAAATGAGGTAGAGAAGAAAATGGAAAACACTCTAGTATCTTTGCCAAGAAAATTCCAAATGAGGTCACATAGTTGGACACAACTACAACTAAACAACAAATATGTTTATGTATGTGTACATATAGATGCATATAAATCAATAGATATACATAGAGAGATGTAGATATATAGATATCCATATCTTGATATAATAGCCAGATAATGCAACATATCTAGTTTGGAATGAAAATATGGAGCCAGAAAGGAGATCAGTACTGAAGTTATGTCTGATAGGTCTCTATGTAGAGACAGTTTTGAAAATTGTAGAGAAAATGAGAGTGTCAAAGGAAAGACTATGGGGCAAAGAGAGAATAAAATCAAGGAAAAAACCTTGAAAAACACTCCCCTTAGGGCTAGCGTCAAAGAAGATTGCTAGAGATGCTGAGGATCAGGCAGAGAAGTACAAGGTTTTTCTAGCCTACAAATGAGAAAGTAGCCAGAAGGATATGCTAGGTTTCTCTATAAATCTGCATTGTTCTAAGGTGTTAGTAATAGTTTCCAAAAAAGAAATTAGATTACACTTGTGTAACATTCTTAGTGAACCCATGTTGGTCCCATATATACATATACATGCATATATATAAAATAACATTTTTATTGATTTGAAATTTTCCACTAATGGTAATTTCATGTTAAAATTGCCTATTAAGGATTGATTGATTTGATTCATTGGTAGTGAGATAGTAACTAAGCTGATTTAAAGAAAAAAAAAATTGAAACATACTTTAAAATGTACCTCCTTGCAACAGTAACCTTTACTTAGTGATATCAGTTATTATTATAGGACTGAATATGGCCAAACAATTATTTATTTTATCTGGTGGTTAGAGAAATGCCAAGGCCAACATTTTATTATGCATAATGAACACCATATAATTTATTGACCCTTGCTGAAAGACATAGTGGGCTATTGAGCACATTTTAAATGTGTTTAGCTTTATTGCCCGCTAGAGAAATATTTTGTCATTGACTATATACATTTTGAGTTGCAGAAAACCGGATGTGTCATTAATAGCAAGCCTATTTTATGACCTCCATTTAAATTTGGCATGTGCAAAAAACTCATGTTAATTCAGCATATGCATCTAAACAGATGTTTTGCATAATATAAATGAACATTAAGGAAGGGTCACTTTGTAAATTTGAGACAGTGAAATAGGTTAAATGATTTGATTTATTGGTTTATTCTTCATAGATGGTACATTGGAGACATCATTCTGCAATCCAATTCAAGAAATGTTCGAGATCAGAGCCAACATTTTATTGCAAAAAGATGAACACAATGAGTAATAATTTGTGTTGGCAATTCCCCACCCTCTTCTCTTTCCAATGTATAATCATATCAAATTATCTTTGTATTTGAAGTTTATGTAAAAAGCAAGACATTTTTAAAAATGTTTGTTACTTCAGCAAATTGACTTCTCTTGCCATGGATTAGATATTCTTCTTTGACACTAGTAGGGTTACTGTAAAAAGATATACTGAGTTGAGATCACCTGGGACTGAATTCATTTCAGAATGAAAACAGGTGAACTTTCAAGTTCATTTTAAGCAATTTTCTTTTAAAGTAATTTGAAATATGAAAAGTTTGTTGTCAGCACTACTCTGACATTCTATCACTGTATTATGAACATTCCCTTTGGAAGTGAACACCTTTCACAACCAGAAATCCTTGAAAACTTTGAGTAACAATAATGAGTAACTATTAAGTAATATTATGGTGCTTACTATTTTCCAAGTAGTGTGCTAACCACTTCATAACTATTATCTCATTTGATTCTTACATAAATTGTGAGGTAAGTGTTCGTATTAATCCCATTTACAGAGCAAGAAAATAAAAGACCTTGGTTAAGTGAATTGCCCATGATCATACAACTAACAAGTGTCTGATGTCAGACTTTAACTAGATCTTTACTCCAGACCCAACATTTTTTTCACTTGACTGAACAGTTGCCCTACACTATTAATTGGCTAAGGGAAGATTGTGTAATGCTGAATTTCATTCAATAAAATAGATATTGTGTGATGTCACTTCTAAGATGAAGCAAGACAGCAATCCTACTCTGCTTTTCCCTGGTTATGTCATATGTGAAGTATCATGTTACTGGGCAACAACATTTAAGACCA
>JAJPUD010007406.1:58968-93111 GCA_023553655.1 Myrmecobius fasciatus | reverse complement strand
ATATATATATATATATATATATATATATATATATATATATATATATATATATATATGATTCTGGCCTCCTAAAAGCAGAAATATTTTTAAAAAAAGAGATCTGCTCGGGTGAAACTACTAAAGGAGTTTAAATAATGTTTCCCTTACTTTCTTCCATATTAATAGAGACTTACAAATGGGAATATCTAAACCTCCTCCAACATGATTGTTAAATCTTCTGTCATCCACAATGAATTCAGGAAGCCTTACTGTTACTGTCTACATATATCAAAATATCTATATGAAAGAATACACAGAGTAGATTCAAATAAAATAATCTGTTTTCCTTAGTGTGCTGCAATAGTACACTCAATATAGAGTCAGAGGATAATTTCAAATGCTAGTATAGATACGATTTATTTGATATTCAGAAATTCAGTTAACAATGACTTCTGGCTATGTCTTATAGTAGAATATAACCAATTCACTCAGCGATTGATTAATTACCTAGTTTGGCATTTTTTGACTTCATCCTATATTCTAGGCATTGTACAAAGTCTTTATGATTCAAAAGAAAAAAAATGAACCTCCTTTTTTCAAGAAGCTTACAAACATATCCAAATTTATAAAGATAGATATTTGTAATAGATTTTAGACTTTTATTTTTTTTCTATATTTATGGTGGATTTTCACTGATACTATCATTTGATTGCAGACAGAAGTTCCAAATATTTTTATGTTCATTTCTAGATCAAAATATGACCTTTTATGTCAGTAAAGCAGTAAGTTATAAGTGTGTAGGTATAGTTTCATTTGATCTATACTATCCACTCTCCATGCCTTACTAATGGACCCCTGCAAAGTATTCATCCATCCAATACATATTCACTTCATTTGCATTAACTGCTTAAGGGAGAACTCTTAGATATGAGTCATTCCTTATATTGCAATGAAGTTTTCTATTTTTGCTTCATGAGGCTTATGAAACCAAAGATTAATCACTGTTCTAACTGTTATTGGGCAAGTAGAATTGGGTGATTCATTTGTCCCCCTATATTATATTTTACAATTAGCCTTTTTTTTCTCAGATTTGGTCAGTCAAAGGACCATAAAACTTGACTAGAATGGGTGAATATTGCCACAGAAAACAACATATTTACATAATATATCTTCTATTGTATTTTTCTTTTTTAAAAAATATTTCTCAATTATATTTTAATCTGATTTAAGTAGCATTTGGTTGCATGTGACCTATCAGCCATGTTTAATACTGCTGATTTTATTCCAACTAATTAAGTTCCATTTAATTTAATTTTAATTGTTTTATATTTTTAAAATTTGTTTTGAATTTAAAAACCAAAACAGCATTTTCATTCAAAGAAGAGAGCATAATAGAAAATTATATTAAAACATGATTTTCCATTTCAGATTTTTGTTTTAATTATATTTAATATATTTTATTAATTCCATTAAATATTTCTCAATTATATGTAAAAATCTTTTAATTATAATTCAGAAAAATTTGAGTCCCCACATCTCTCCTGTTACCCCTTTCCCTATCCTTGAGAAGGCAAGCAATTTGATATTAATTACACATTTGAGATCTTGCAAAACATAATGCCACATTAGCCATGTTGCAAAAGAAAATACAAACAAAATAAGAACAATAAAGTTTTTTTTAAAATATGCATCAATCTACATTTAGAGTTCATCAATTCACTCTGTGGACATATATGGAAATTTTTATTATGTTTTCTTTTGAATTGTCTTAAACTGTTGTCATGATCAGAATAGTTAATCTTTCACACCATTGTAAAACCTTGTTAACTGCCTCAATATTCTGGTTCCATTTAGTTCACTTTGCATAGATACATATAAGATTTCTTAGTGTTTTTTTCATGAAATTGCCCTGTTCATCATTTTTTATGGCAAACAATATTCCATCACAATCATATACCACATTTTGTTCAGTTTTTTTTTCAATTGTTAGTCATCCTCTCGTTTTCCAATTCCTTGTCTGAGAGAGAGAAAGAGAAAGAAGAGACAGAGAAAGACAGAGACAGAGAGAGAGTGAGACAGAGTAAGAGAGAGACAGAAAGAAAATGAGAGACAGAGAAACGGGGGGGGGGGGAAGAGAGGAAGAGAAAAAGGGGGAGGGAAAGGGAGGGAAAGGGAGAGGGAGAGGGAGAAGGAGAGGAAAAGAGAGAGAGACAGGGAAAGGAAGAGGGAGGAGAGGGAGAAAAGGAGAGGTATTTTATATATATTATTTATTTTTACAAATAATCCTCTTTCCTTTTTCTTTGATCTCTATGGTATTTAGACCTAGTATTGGTATTTCTAGGTCAAAGAGGAAGCATAGTTTTTATGTCTTTGGCCATAGTTTTAAATTGTTTTCAAGAAAGGTTGTACTATTGTGCAACTCCAAATGACCCCATTTTTCTGAATCCCCTCCACTATTTTTCATTTTCTTTTTTGGTCACAATAATCAAGATGATAAGTGTGAGGTGATATCTCAGAGTTGTTTTAATTTGTAATTTCTAACTAGTGGTGGTTAATGCATTTTTCCCCCCACGTAACTACAAATAGTTTGTATTTCTTTTTCTGAAAACTTCCCAATTTTACATTTGACAACTAATCAACTGAGAAATAGCTCTTTTTTTGCTTTGTTTTGTTTTTCACAAATTTCCCTCAGTTCTCTATATATTTCAGAAATGACACCTTTATCAGTGGAATTTATTCTGAAGTTATTTTCCAGTTTTCTGTTTTCCTTCTAATTTTGGCTATATGTTTTTGTTTTCCCAAAGCTTTATAATATCATGCAATCAAAATTATCCATAAAGCATATTCTTTTTCTATTCCCTTTTTGGTTTTCTTCATAGGTTTATTGTATCTAACTTTTTGAAGTTTCTATTGAACTTCTATTTGAAGTCAAGTCTTCTTGACTAATTTCATATTTATTTTGTGACTAGTTTTATCTCATTCTGAGAGGGGAAATTTGAGGTCCCCACTGGAATAATTTTATTGTCTATTTCCTCCTATAATTTATTTAAGTTTTCCTTTAAGAATTTGGATATTATGCCATTGATGTATATGTGTTTAGTATTCATGTTACTTTATTGTCTCTGGTTACTTTTAGCAAGAGGTAATTTTCCTATTATAAATTCTAATTAGGTTTATTTTTACTGTGTGTGTGTTATGACTTTTATAATTCAATGAAACTCAATAGAATAATAAATTCTGCTGAAGTTCTTTATTTTAACTTTGGGTATGTCTCTCTGTTTCAGACGTGTTTCTTGCAAACAATATATTGTTGAATTTTGGTTTCTAATTCATTCCATTATCTGCTTCCATTTTATTGATGTTAATCCTATTCTTATTAACATTTATTAATTGTGTATTTCTTTCCATTCTATTTCCTTTTGTTCACCCTTCTCTCTCTTTTTCTTATCCCTCATATAAAATCTGTTTTACTTCTGACAAATACATTATTTTGTTTCTCTTCCATTTTATTAGCCTCGTTTTTCCTTATTTCCTTCCCTGCCTAGATTTCTATTATCAATTGAGTGTGTGTGTATACACATATATATATGTATGCATACATATATATATATATATGTATACACACATATGTACAGATATATACCTATGTATACATATATATTATAAATATACACATACATACACATCTATAGCTATATATGTGTGTATTAGCATGTAGTTATGCTTACATCTATATGGCAATATCTATATCTATGTAGATATAAATATCTATCTATATTTACATACATTTTTTTACATACATACATACAATTTTTAAAGTTCAAGTATTGCCTTCCCTATGCCACTCAATTTTTCATTCCTCTATAAAAGTTCTACCTTGTGTAACTCTTTAATGTAAGTTAATTTTTGCATTCTTCTTTCTTTCCTCTTTTCTCAGTGCATTCCTCTTTTTCTCTTAATTATTTTTATATAATTCCAACATAATCAATTCACTCTCACTCCCTCTTTCTTTGTAGAATCCTTCTCCCTTCTCTAATAATGAAAAACTTATTTTAAATTGAACATATTATTTTCTCACTTAAAAAGGTAAAGATTTTAACCTTATTGAATCTTCTATGATTTTGGTTTCAGGTTTGCCATTTTGTACATCTCTTGAGTCTTGAATTTGAAAGTTGGATTTTCCATCTATTTCTGGTTTTTTTTTTCTTTTTTCTTTTTGTTTTGTTTTGTTTTTTCAATCAGAAGTGCTTAAAAATTCTCTACTTCTGTAAAAATCCCTGTTTTTCCCTTTGACTGATTATCCTCAGTTTTGTTGGGTAGGCTATTGTTGTTTGTAACCACAGCTTCTTTATCTTCTAGAACATTATATTCTAAGCTTTCAGTTCTTTTAACATGGTAGCAGCTATCTTATAGATCCTGATTGTGGATTCATAATATCTGAACTGTTTCTGTCTAGGTGCTTGACTCTTTTACATAGGAGGAAGTTCTGAAATTTGACTATAATATACCTAGGAGTTTGCTTTTGGGGATTTTCTTCAATTGGTGATTGGTATATTCTTTGATTTCTCTTTTCCCTCTGGCTCTAAGATTTCAGGGCAGTTTCCCTTGATAATTTCTTGTAATATATCTAATTACTTTCTTTCATCATGGCTTTCAGGTAATTCAGTCATACATGAATTATCTTTGTTCAATCTATTTTTCAGTTTAGTATTTTTTTCCAATGAGGTATTTCACATTTTCTTCATTTTTTTTCATTCTTTTGACTTTATTTTATTGTTCTTGATGTCTCATCCCACTTGCCCAATTATAATTTTCAGGAAATTATTTTATTAAATAAGCTTTCATATTGCTTTTTCCATTTGTCCAATTCTTTTTTACAGTTATTTTCATCAGTGAATTTTTGTATCTCTTTTACCATTTTACCAATTCTGGTTTTTAAAGGTGTTATTTTCTTTTTTTTTATTTTAATTTTATTTGTATAACATATGTGTGGGTAATTCCTCAACATTAACCCTTACATAGCTTTCTGTTACAAATTTTCCCCCCAACTCCCCACCCCTCCCCTAGATGGCAGGATATCCACTACATGTTAATTATGTTAAAATACTTGACAAATCGAATATATGTATACATATTTCCACACTTATCATTGTTGTGCAAGAAAAATCTTATTTACACAAAAGACATATCAGATAAAGGAAACACAATGTAAGCAAACATCAGTGGAAGAGTACAAGAGTGTTATGTTGTGGTCCACATTTCATATCCCTCTCTTTGGGTGTATATGGCTTTCTTCAGTGAACAGTTGGAAGTGGTTCGAAACATTTCATTGTTGAAGGGAGCCATGTCCATCATAAATGATCGTCATATAGTATTGTTGTTGCCATATATAATGATCTCCCTGAGTCTGCTCATTTCACTCAGCATCAGTTCATGCAAGTCTCTCCAGGCCTCTCTGAAATCGTCCTGCTGGTCATTTCTTACAGAACAATAATATTCCACAGTATTCATATACCATAATTTATTCAGCCATTCTCCAATTGAAGGGCATCTATTCAGTTTCCAGTTTCTAGCCACTACAAAAAGGGCTGCCACAAACATTCTTGCACATGTGGGGCCCTTTCCTTCTAAAGGTGTTATTTTCTTCTATATTATCTGTGCCTCTTTTACCAAGCTATTAATTGTCTTTTCACAATTTTCTTCCTTTACTTTCATTTTTTTATTTATTTTTCCTTCTCCCTTCTTTATTTGATTTTAAAAACCATTTTCTTAGGTTTTTGTTTTGTTTTGTTTTGTTTTGTTTTTGTTTTTTGTTTTTTATTTGTTTGGTTTTTTTTAAGGAAATCTTGTTGGACTAGTATCCAATGCACTTTTTTTTTTTTTCCAATTTTTGCTTGTAAATGTTTTGGCTTCAATTCTTTCAAGTATGTACTTCATCTTCTCCATCACCATCGTAGTTATTTTGGGGTGCTTATTTTGTTGTTTGCTTTTTTTCCCCATGGTATTTCTTAATTTAAAATTTTCCTGAAATAGGAAGGGAGGAAAGGAATAGTTTCTCAAGGTTCAAGATTTTTTGCTCTTTTATTTTCAGAGCTAATTCTAGGGATTAGAAAGATTTTGGTGCTTCCTAGGTAGTGTGTTCAGGGAAGTCTGATCATTGTCCTCTTTTTTTGCACTCTGCTCTTTACCCAGGAAGGACTGCTGATCTCTTGAGATTGTAATGGATACTGCTATTCAAGGTCCCTACTTCCCTTGGGATCAAAAGCAATATTGCCCCTTGGGGTTTCCATTCTTTCTTGAACAAAAATGTTCCTCTGTGTCCTCAATAAGTGCCCCAGAAGTTGATATTGGCAATAGAGTTGCCAAAATGCATCTATCCCAGTAATAAGCACGGGGGGAAGGGGAGCACATGATCTCTTTCTGACCAGTTGTCATATCCTTTTACCATCTTTAGTTGGAGAACTCCACTAGTCTTTCATTCAAGTGGGTTCTAGGCTAGCCTCTTTCTCTCTGTGTCAAAGATCCTCTCTTTTCTTATCTGCTAGATTGTCTTGGGCTGAATATCTCATTCTGACTATGCCACTCCAGGAATTTATTTGAGTATTTTTCAAATTCTTTGCAAGGAAATATTGGGAGAATTTTGCAGAATGCTTACTTTACTCTTCTGTCTTTCTCTGCTCTTAGAAGTTGAAAAAAAAAAAAAAAAACAGAACAAAGTCTTGTTTGGAAAAAAAAAAAGAACAAAGTCTGTACATCTGATCATCTGATCTTGTTCTTTCCTATAGATTATAAATAAGGTTTTAGTGTTTCAATGACTTTCTTTTTTTAAGGGTATTATTATTGCCTATCTCTTTATTAAAATTTCTCTCTTTATGATGCCCAAGAGGAGAGAGAGAGAAAGAGAGAGAGCTGAATGGAAAGAAGGATGAAAAGAAAGAAGAAAGAAAAAAAAGTAAGAAAAGAAAGAAGAAAAAAGAAAGAAAGGATAAAAGGAATGGAGGAAGGAAAGTTCAACTCATTGTCAAATTAGCATAATCAAGCAAAACATCTAAGTCCAAAAACACATCTTAATATCTTGTAACTATCACCTCCCTTCAGAAGATATGCAAAGGCAGGTCTTCTAAAAACTTTGTTGGTCATTGCTTCCTCATTTTATAGGTGAGTACTCTGAGCCCCGAGAAAGTTATGTGCCTTTTCCAAGATCATTTGGTTAATAGGTACAACATTTATGTACCACTCTAAGATTTAAAAGCCCTTCATATACACTATCTCATTTTTATCTTCATCAAAAACTTATGAGATAATTTCTCTAATTCACTTCATTTTATGGATAACAACAAAACTGAGGTTAAGCAACTTGTGTAACATCATACAGACAGCAAGTTGCACAGCTGAACTTGAATTTAAATCCTTTTTTTTTTCAAGTGCAAGCCTTTTTCTATTGTACCAGTGTCCTTGCTGAGTTTCCACCACTACAGTGGGATAGATAGTACTGATCACCATTAATCCTTATAAAATGTATTATTATTCTTGGCTTGCTTAATCACAAAAGTTTGATGGAAATGCTACAATACCAGGATATTAAAATGATTTTCTTTTCTTTCAGAAAAGTTGGAAGTAACAAAATATACATTGTAACATCATTTATCAACATCTGTCAATTTTTTTTACAAAGGATCCACTATTTGCTTTTCTATAATTCATCTCTGAAAGATGAATATAAATCCCCAGAATGACATCACTAGTAATGGCATCTTAAAATATCCCTCATAGTTTCTATCACTATTACTATTCACTTGGAAGGGGAAAACACAGATATAGAACCACATAAAATAAGAGAACAGCATATGCAGAGGTAGCACTACTTGAAAATTATCTTATAATATTGTACCATCTGCTATGTTATGGAACCATAAGATATCCCATGTGTCAGTCCTTTGGAGTTGACCTTGAGAACCCTGATCCATCTGTTCTATATTGAAACTAAACTGTTTAATATTTGGGTATTTGGTTCAGGGCCAAATTTTCTTGAGGATAATGTGAAGCAAATGTAATTTACTATGGATTATTTGTCAATCAGTTTTGATACTGCATAAAGGAAGAAGTGAAATCTGCAGAGAAGAGATGATATTTGGAGTCAAAAATACTTCTTTTTGGTCTCCACTTATTATTGATCTCTGATTTTTATGTGAATAATGTGAAACCTGGTATTTTATTTCTCACCCACCTATAATATAATATAGGATAGGAGCATCTATGCCCAGTGATTAGCAGAAAGCATTTTTTCAATGAGAGGCAATGATGATACTGATATCCTCTGATATTTATATATAATTTTGAAGAATCTAGAGGGTAGGTTTAAAAAAGAAGAGTATATCTATTCAATCAATTAATAAATTCAATTGTTTAGGTCAGAGAAGTCAAACACAGTGGCATTCACCAAATTTCCTACTGTGAGACCAACCATGCTAAAATATAATTAGGAAATACCTAGCAAAATTAATAAAAAAATAACAATATAAATAATAATGTGGTTTTTAAAGTCACTATGATGCCTGTGGAAATGTGTATGTATATTTTACTGAGCCCTAGTTCCTTTTTTTTTTTTTTTTTTGCTGAGGCAATTGGGGTTAAGTGACTTGCCCAAGGTTACACAGCTAGGAAGTGCTAAGCCTCAGAGACCAGATTTGAATTTAGGGTCTCCTGACTTTAGGGCTAGTGCTCTATCTACTGCACCACCTAGCTGTCCCTGAGCCCTATTTTTATTTTGGTATTCTGCTAGTGATTTAGGTAACATTAAGACGATGGACAGTGACCCATGGTAATGGAAAAATGTAACTACTTTATGAGGAGAAGGGGATTGTTAAGAAAGACTTACTAATTGATAGAGTTTAGCAAAACTTGAAAATCAAATGGATTAATAGATCCCACCAGAGAAGTTACCATCAACAAATGTAAACAATAAAGCAAATAGGACCTAGGACAGAGCTTTATTGGGATATCCATCCCAAGAAGAAAATAGATGGTTAATGAACTAGCAAAAGAGACTATTATTAGTTGTTCCCTAGATTAAATGAAGCATACCTTCCTTTCTTTTGCTTACATCTAAAATCTCCCATGATGAGACAGATGCTTTCCTTCCTTATCTCCGCCTCTGAGAATTTTTCGCTCTCTTCAGATTTAGGCTAGATTCCAACTTTTCCATATAGCCTTCTCTGATCCTCTATCCCCTAAAAGAAAATGTGTTCTCTCTCTTCAAATTTTTAGATCTTCTGAATTTCTTATTCCCCTCCCATTATGAGAGCATAATGAATTCTCCCATTTTCCCTCCCTCATATTATATCTGTGCATAAATTCTATTTCTCACCCAGTGGAATAGAATATAGTCTCTCTTAGATCAAAAATATTTATTTTTCCCCTTTTATTCATAGTTACTGAGTTGCACTATACAAGGTTTTAAATCAACAGGGAGGGACTAGTTAGCAAGAAAGAAATGATTGGTTTATTTGGAGGATGCAAAATTCTACTTTACTTTTTTATGAATAATAAAAAAGCAAAATGTGAAAAAAGTCTACTTTCAACCAAGCCATGAAGTGGCCCATAGAAAGAATGAGTTCAATGAGTATTCTACAGGACATGAACATTAAAAACTTAGGATGGTGTCCAGAACTGAATTTGTACAATACCAACCCAAATTACTCTGTCAAGGGAAGAAGATTCTCTAAAGAGTTGTAGTGGAATTGATTAAAATACCCAGTTTTTTTATTTATTAAGGGTAGATATAAGGCATTCAGATAACTAAAGTTATATTCAAAGGAGCAACAATGTCTTATGCATTAATAAGAGAACTATGTGAGTTTCTTTTTATTTATTTTTTAATTAAAGCTTTTTATTTGCAAAACATATGAATGGGTAATTTTTTATCATTGAGCCTTGCAAAACTTTCTATTACAATTTTTTCCCTCTCCCCCACCCCCTACCCTAGATGGCAGGAAGTGTAATACATGTTAATTATGTTAAAATACTTGACAAATCGAATATGGGTATACATATTTATAAAGTTATCTTGCTGTACAAGAAAAATTGGATCTATAAGAAAAAAAATCTGAGAAGGAAAACATAATGCAAGCAAACTTCAATAGAAAGCATGAAAATGCTATGTTGTAGTCCACACTCATATCCCACAGGCCTCTCCCTGGGTGTATATGGCTTTTTTTTTTTCATCAATGAACAACTGGAACAGGTTTGAATCATCTTATTGTTGAAAAGAGTCATGTCCATAAGAACTGATCATCGTATAGTCTTGTTGCCATGTACAATGATCTCCTGGTTCTGCTCACTTCACTCAGCATCATCAGTTCATGCAAATCTCTCCAGGCCTCTCTGAAATCGTCCTGCTGGTCGTTTCTTACAGAACAATAATATTCCATAACATTCATATACCATAATTTATTCAGCCATTCTCCAATTGGTGGACATCCATTCAGTTTCCAGTTTCTTGCCACTACAAAAAGGGCTGCCACAAACATTCTTGCACATGTGGGTCCCTTTCCCTCCTTTAAGGTCTCTCTGGGATATAGGCACAATAGAAATACTGCTGGGTCAAAGGGTATGCACAGTTTGATAACTTTTTGAGCATAGTTCCAAATTACTCTCCATAATGGTTGGATCCATTCACAGTTCCACCAACAATGCATCAGTATCCCAGTTTTCTCACATCCCCTCCAATATTCATCATTATCTTTTCCTATCATCTTGGCCAATCTGATAGGTGTGTACTGGTAACTCAGAGTTGCCTTATTTTGCATTTCTCTGATCAATAGTGATTTGGAGAACTTTTTCATATGACTGGAAATAGTTTTAATTTCATCATCTGAAAATTGTCTGTTCATATCCTTTGACCATTTATAGATTGGAGGACTATATGAGTTTCAAATAGATCAAGGATTACATTGAATGACAAGTTCTACACAGAGGATTTTTCTTTTTTTTTAAATTTTTTTAAATTTTATTTGCATAACATATGTGTGGGTAATTCTTCAACAATAACCCTTACATAGCTTTCTGTTACAAATTTTTTCCCCCCAACTCCCCACCCCTCCCCTAGATGGCAGGATATCCACTACATGTTAATTATGTTAAAATATTGGCAAATTGAATATATGTATACATATTTCCAAACTTATCATTGTTGTGCAAGAAAAATCTTATCTACACAAAAGATATATCAGATAAAGGAAACACAATGTAAGCAAACATCAATCAAGGAGAATGAGAATGTTATGTTGTGGTCCACATTTCACATCCCTCTCTCTGGGTGTATATGGCTTTCTTCAGTGAACAATTGGAGGTGGTTTGAAATATTTCATTGTTGAAGAGAGCCATGTCCATCAGAATTGATCGTCATATAGTACTGTTGTTGCTGTGTATAATGATCGCCTGGTTCTGCTCATTTCACTCAGCATCAGTTCATGTAAGTCTCTCCAGGCCTCTCTGAAATCATCTTGCTGGTCATTTCTTACAGAACAATAATATTCCATAATATTCATATACCACAATTTATTCAGCCATTCTCCAATTGAAGGGCATCTATTCAATTTCCAGTTTCTAGCTACTACAAAAAGGGCTGCCACAAACATTCTTGCACATGTGGGGCCCTTTCCTTCCTTTATGATTTCTTTGGGATATAAGCCCAATAGAAATGCTGCTGGGTCAAAGGGTATGCACAGTTTGATAACTTTTTGAGCATAGCTCCAAATTGTTCTCCAGAATGGCTGTATCCGTTCACAGCTTCACCAACAATGCATCAGTGTCCCAGCCCTCCCACATCCCCTCCAACATTCATCATTAACTTTTCCTGTCATTTTAGCCAATCTGACAGGTGTGAAGTGGTACCTCAGGGTTGTCTTGATTTGCATTTCTCTGATCAATAGTGATTTGGAGCACCTTTTCATATGACTATAAATAGTTTTAATTTCATCCTCTGAAAATTGTCTGTTCATATCCTTTGACCATTTATTGATTGGAGAATGGCTTGAATTTTTATAAATATGAGACAATTATCTATATATTTTAGAGATGAGACCTTTATCAGAACCCTTAAATGTAAAGATGATTTCCCCATTTATTGCTTCCCTCCTAATCTTGTCTGCATTGGTTTTGTTTGTACAAAAACTTTTTAACTTAATATAGTCAAAGTTATCTATCTGGTTTTCAATTAAGAGTTCCAGTTCTTCTTTGGACATAAATTTATTCCATCTCCATAGGTCTGAGAGGTAAACTATATTACATTCATCTAATTTACTTATAGTATCACTCTTTATATCCAGATCATGAACCCATTTAGATCTTATCTTGGTATGTGGTGTTAGATGTGGGTCAAGCCCTAATTTCTTCCACACTAGTTTCCAGTTTCCCCAGCAGTTTTTGTCAAATAGTGAATACTTATCCCAAAAGCTGGGGTCTTTGGGTTTATCAAAGACAATTGCTATAGTTATTGCCTAGTTTGTCTTGTGATTCTATCCTATTCCACTGATCGACTACTCTATTTCTTAGCCAGTACCAAATGGTTTTGATGACCGCTGCTTTGTAATATAGTTTTAGATCTGGTACAGCAAGTCCACCATCATCAGCCTTTTTTTTCTCATTAATCCCCTTGAAATTCTTAACCTTTTACACAGAGGATTTTTCAAAGTATGGCAAAGATAATAGAAAGCAAAAAGCTTAGAAGTCTGGCGTGGACAGCAAGATAATTATATAAAATGGATAAAAAGAAAAATTTCTCAATAATTATTTTGTTCCTATTGTTTCTACCAAGGTTAATAATCTTATGGTTGGGAAGCATGAAATAAAAATATCTGAGAATTAAAAAACAAGGGAAGTGAGGAGGTGGTATTTAAAAAAAAGTTATTATGAATACTAATCCCATATTCTCCACCATCTGTTATAAATTGGATAGAGGAATATTTATGAATATTGTTTAATTAAGATATTTTTCCCTCTTAAAATGTTTTAGCAAAGAAACAGTACAACATTGGGATGATTGAATCACATTAAAAATACATATAGACATAATTATGCAACGATGCAAATTACTCATAAATGAAGAGTATCATTTTTAACAATAACACTAAAAATATAGATGCTTCAACATTCTTAAACATAAAATAAAATTGGATGACAAAATTTTGCCATATGTAGAGACCTTCTATAAGGTCCTTTGTATAAGGATATCTAGCATAAAACAATAAGAGACCAGACAAGAGTTGCAATCTAATTTCTTCTGTTTCTAAGGAAAAAGAAATTCTGCAGACTTCTGCTCTACCTGAAGAAAGATCCTTTGAAAATGCTCCCCAAAGGGAAATTGAAGTCCTATTGTTAATTTATTTTAAACTTTTCCACTAAAATTGGTCTAATCAAAGTTATCTTCCCTAATACTAAAGTCTGTAGCTGGTCAAAGGATATGAACAGACAATTTTCAGAGCATGAAATTAAAACTATTTGTAGTCATATGAAAAGGTGCTCCAAATCACTATTGATCAAACAAATGCAAATTAAGACAACCCTGAGGTACCACTACACACCTGTCAGATTGGCTAAAATGACAGGAAAAGTTAATGATGAATGTTGGAGGGGATGTGGGAAGGCTGGGACACTGATGCATTGTTGGTGGAGCTGTGAACGGATCCAGCCATTCTGGAGAGCAATTTGGAGCTATGCTCAAAAAGTTATCAAACTGTGCATACCCTTTGACCCAGCAGCATTTCTATTGGGCTTATATCCCAAAGAAATCATAAAGGAAGGAAAGGGCCCCACATATGCAAGACTGTTTGTGGCAGCCCTTTTTGTAGTGGCTAGAAACTGGAAACTGAATAGATGCCCTTCAATTGGAGAATGGCTGAATAAATTATGGTATGTGAATGTTATGGAATATTATTGTTCTGTAAGAAACGACCAGCAGGACGATTTCAGAGAGGCCTGCAGAGACTTGCATGAACTGATGCTGAGTGAAATGAGCAGAACCAGGAGATCATTATACACGGCAACAACAATACTATATGACGATCAATTCTGATGGATGTGGCTCTCTTCAACAATGAAATATTTCAAACCACTTCCAATTATTCAGTGAAGAGAGCCATATACACCCAGAGAGAGGGATGTGAAATGTGGACCACAACATAACATTCTCATACTCTTGATTGATGAATGGCTTACATTGTGTTTCCTTTATCTGATATGTCTTTTGTGTAGATAAGATTTTTCTTGCACAACAATGATAAGTGTGGAAATATGTATACATATATTCGATTTGTCAAGTATTTTAACATAATTAACATGTAGTGGATATCCTGCCATCTAGGGGAGTGGTGGGGAGTAGGGGGGAAAATTTTGTAACAGAAAGCTATGTAAGGGTTAATGTTGAAGAATTACCCATACATATGTTTTGCAAATAAAATAAAATTAAAAAAAATTTTCACATAGAAAAAGTCTATAGCTGATGCTTCAGCTCTGCCTCAGGATTGATGAAAAAATAATAATTCTCTTTCTAATTCTCCATGATAGATGTGGCATAAATCTTATGAAAAAGAGTGATGGCATTCCCTTTCATTAAGCACAAGTCTTGAAATAAGAAGTTTCAACCCTGCTAGTTATAGAAAATAATTTCTTCAATCAAATCAAATAATACTTCAATCTTTATTTTTAAAGTAATTTTTCTTGAATTGGGATGGATAAATTACTTATAACACTTTTAGAACAGATAGAAATTGATAAGATGTTAATAGAAAATTATGGTATTAGGACCTTTTGCAAAAACACATTGTTGTTCTCTATGAATTAAAATTACCAAGTGCAGATTAAGATGAATCCATGATATTGGTAGTAACTGCTTTCAGATATGGCCTATAAGTTATTATCAATGATATTTGAATAATATGTGATCTAAAGGACATAAAGACTTTAAAAAGAGCTAATTTTCTTTTTTTTTTCTTTTTTTCTTTTTTTTTTTTTTTTTTTTTTTTTTTGCTTTTTGCTGAGGCAATTGGGGTTAAGTGACTTGCCCAGGGTCACACAGCTAGGGAATGTTAAGTGTCTGAGACCAAATTTGAACTAAGGTCCTCCTGACTTCAGGGCTGGTGCTCTTACCACTGTACCACCTAGCTGCCCCAAAAGAGCTAATTTTCAAGAGTGAGGTTTATTCATTGAATGAGCTTGATTGTGATTCTTGTGGAAGTACCAGAAAGTATTATTAAAGGAATCAATACTTAGAAATATGAGTAGTTGTTTCTATGAACTAGCATAAGCTTATTAAGAACAAATGTATACAGCATACTTGGATTTTAGGAAGGTATTTTAACAATTTTATCATCATAGTCTTAAGGACAAAATGGAAAATGTAAATTGGATAATATAGTTATGTAGATTCAGAACTTGAATGAACTCATCAAAATAGAATAGTATTTAAGTGGAACATGTAAACTTAGATGTCTCCTAAAAGATCTTACTCATCTCTTTCTTCTCAACATTTTTGTCAATAACTTGGATGAAAAAAAAATCTACTTTTCTTCATCTTTTCTTTATTATTCATAGTTCTGTTCCCCAGAAGCAAAAGATCCAAGCAAGCAAGCTTAAATCCCCTCTTCAACAGAACTCTTTCAAGAATTATCTCTCTCTCTCTCAGATAAGCATTGCATTACACACTGGTTGTCCATCAAAATTCTTCGTTTACTGCCTGGAAAAATTATATCTAAATTATAAGAAAACAAGCCAAATCTCTTTATTATATATAGAACTTCCTCATATTTAGAGATAGTCTAGAAATCAAATTTACCTTATTTTTTTTTCCCTACTAGCCCAGCTATCTCTAATCCTTCTCAATGATGCTTAGATACAAATTGTTTCATTTCCTTTTACCATTTTGGTAACTAGCCCTTTCTGCATAAACTCAGGCTTATTAGTTACTCTGCCAAAGTAGGGAAACAGAACTGAACACAATACTTCAGATTTGATTTCACCAGGATAGAATTCTTCTTGATACTGGACACTATTCTTCTATAAATAATTTTTATTTGTTCATTCACTCATTCATTTATCCAAACATGTAGCTTAACACTATTATTTCTTTGTCTCCCTTGATTCATACCAAGTTTGCAGTTCAATAAAATTCTTTTTTTTCACTTGAATGACTGCTTATTTATGATTTTGCCCTTGCGTACTACTAACATTTATTGTTTAAATCAAGATTAATATTTTTCAATGATCCTATTAAATTTTGGCTTACTGTTTTTTATTTCTTTTTAAATTTCCTTTCACTTTATTTTTCTCATGTTTTCCATGAGTTTTTCTGGATCAAATTTCTACTATTCAAACACTAGTTCTTCATTCCAACCATTATGTTAGCTGCAAATTTCCTAAGCAAGGCCAAAAAATCTGATAATAATTACATATGTGAAATTATGCAAAACACATTTCCAAATCACAAAAAAGTCAAAATAAAAGTCAGAAAATGATGCTTTAATTTGCACTCAGATTTACTTCATTCTCTCTCTGGATGTGGTTAGGATATTTTCATTGTGATTCCTCTGGATGTGGCTTAGATCATTAAACTGATCAGAATGGCCAAATCTTTCACAGTTGATTGCTATTACAACATTGCTTTGACTATGAGAATGATTTCCTGGTTCTTCTCATTTCACTTTGTTTCAGTCCATATAGGCTTTATCATGTTTTGTTTTTGTTTTTTTTCCCCTAAAATTACCTTCTTTCATCATTTCTTACAGCACAATTACATGGCACAACTTGTTCAGCCATTCCCTGGTTGATAAACATTCCCTCAATTTCTAATGCTTTACCACCAGAAAAATATCTACTGTAAATATTTTTGTACATATTTTTAAATTTTCTTTGATCTTTTTATGAGTATAGACTAGTAGTGGAATATTGGATCAAAAGGTATACATAGTAATAATTTTATAGCTTCTTTGAATCAATTCCAAAGAAAGTGAAATTCCAGTATTGCCTAATACCAACAGTTCTATTTTCTCCTGCACCATAAGAGTTCTCTGATTTCCAAGCTTTGTGTGAGAAAAAAATATTCCCATTATTCTCTCTTCTCTCTCAATGCATCCCTCTTTCTCATTCCTTCATATTTGGAGGGATGGTGTTTGAAGATCATGTCAATATAATTGGCTCATACATGTATGCTACTGAAAACTTTTAACTACCATAAAGAAGAAAAATTCCCTAACAAGTAAACCTATCCAAATTTGGAATATGTTTCTATTAGAGATAGTGAACACCAAATCTCAGGGCAGAGGGGTCTTCAAATGGAGGTTGCACAAACACTTTTGAAGATATATTAGTTATTTCTATCAAGTATATCCTAGACTATCTGACTCTTCTTTCATGTCTAACTGAGATTCTTTATTTTATTTAAAACTAAATACAAAATTAAAAAGGAAAATTCAAAACAAAACAAATCATTGCCATGTGTCTAGGAGAATATCAGAGAGAATTCAAAATATGTAACAATAAATTTCTGTTTCAAGAAATCATAATTATGCTTAACTAGCCTGATGGGTTGTTGGGAAATGGGGAAAAATACACAGCAGGGAATAAAAGAATAACCTAAAAGGAAAGAAAAAGATGAACAATCATAAATATAATTATATATTACATACTATAATTATATATGCTTTCTTGAATTACATATATATATGCATATTCACACACATACATACATATATATCTATCTATATACCTACATGCATACACACATATATTTATACATATATGGAGATGCATTTAGAACAATATTAATATGACTTCTCTAGTCATATATAAATCTAGTCAAGTAGATTTCTCTATTTGAATTTTCATGTATGACTTTGTCTGAGGTCACTGACTACTAGTTTTTTTTTTTTCTAATAAATTCTACTCCCGATCCTTGTTATAGTGTTTGTGTATATCTCTTATTTCCTATCCTGCTACCTTTTCTACTTTAATTCTACTTCTCAAAAAAGTAGAATTGCTTTGCTATTATTTAACATCCCACCACTCATGGATCCTTCTCTTAGCTTCTTCCCCTACCCTGTCCTTCCTGCTTTATCCCTTTCTCATTAAGCTACACATCTGGTCCCTCTGCATAAATCTGCACACCCTTCTATATCCCATCTTATTCTGTTTCTTTCTTTCTTATTTCTTTATAGATTTAAGAGAATGCTCTAACATTCATTGTATATCCATATCTCACATTTAGCCTATTCTCCAAGTAAGTATGTTTAAGACTGACATCAGAAATTGGGTAGTTCAAAAGAAAGATTGGGGCAGAATTTAGTATGATCTAAGTAAAAAGCAAATCTGTCCAGGAAAATGTAAAAATAACAATCATGCTACATGAATAAGGTACAGAAGAAGAAATGACACAGAGGCTTTAGATGGGAAAAGAAAACTGATGTTTTTGAAAATCTACTTACATGGGGAATGGGAAATCTAGCAATAATATTCCTATGTGTTTTTCTTGTATGATCTCATTGAGGTGATCAATGAATTGTTTCTGTTTCTCCTCTTCCCTATTGTTCTCTCTCTTCAGGACTATCTTTGATTATGTCTTGTATTATTATGATTATTGTCAAGGTTCTTTTTTTTATTATAACATAATTATTCTTATGTTTTCTCTTCTTGATCTGTTCTCCAGATTTCTTGTTTTTCTTATAAGAAAGATGTTTCACATTTTGTTCCATTTTTTCATTCTTTCTTTTGTTTTGTTTTTCTTGGTCTCCTGTACCTTCTCTTTTCTAGTTGGTTAACTCTTTCATAATCTTCTTGTTTTTCTTGGGTGGTTCTTATTTTTTGCCAGTTTTTCCTCAATATCTCTCATTTGATTTTTAAAGTTTTTTTTGAATTCTTATATAAATTCTTTCTTGTCAGATAACCATTTAACATTGCTCTTTAGGGTAAAAGAACCTTTTTTTTAACTGTTCCCTTAAGATGAATCTCAGTTTTCACTATTCCCATAGTAAGTTTCTACTTGGGTTTTTTCCTCTTTGCCTGTTCATTTTTTAATGAGAGCTATTAATGTAAGTATCTCTAATGCTGTGGTGGAGGGGGATAGTTCTGGCCATTTCAGCTCTTCCCTCTTAACTAAATTGCCAAACCCAAAATTCCACCCTCCTGCAAGTGCCCACTGCCAGCAGTGTCCCTTACCCCACGGCTTCTGCACTCACCAGGTGTGCTGGTTCCTTTTCAATCCATAGTGAAGTCCCTGCAGTACAGCTGGGCCTAGTATTCCTAATCAAGCAAGGTCTCCCCAGACTCAGACCTGTGACTTCTGACTCCCCAATCCTGTCTGGGAAGTGAAAGTCCCTGTGGTTCAAGGCTGATGCTGCCTCCAACCCAGCTATTCCCAGGGCTAGCTTGCAGTTTCTGTGAAACTAGCCTGGAGGTGTTTACACTTCACAGTGGTTAAACTCTATTCCTGGGGTCTTGACCATGGCCATATATCTATTGTGTCTGAGGCCAGATTTGAATTCAGGAAGAAGGGGCTTCTTGACTTCTATATTACTTTTTTTCTTTTTTTTTTATTAAAGCTTTTTATTTGCAAAACATTTGCATGGGTAATTTTTCAACATTGACTCTTGCAAAGCCTTCTATTCCAAATTTTTCTCTCCTTCCCTCTACCACCTCCCCTAGATAGCAGGTAGTCTAATACATATTAATTATGTTAAAATATATGACAAATCGAATATATGTATACATATTTATACAGTTATCTTGCTGTACAAGAAAAGGAAGATCTACAAGAAAAAAAAAACTGAGAAGGAAAACAAAATGCAAGCAAACATCAAACTTTATTTCTTTTAAATTAAAAAGCAACATAATAGAAGGAACACTGAACTGGGTAGATATTAGGAAACTTCTTTCTATTTCTGACTTTGCTGAAACCTTGATGTCTGACTCTGGGCAATCCACATATCAATTATTTCATTAACAAAATAATAAAATTGAACAAGTTGACCTTTCCATAAATTCCTCTTATCTGAGACCATAGGATTTAGATAATCTCCCAAGTTTCTTCTAGCTCTTAAATTCCAATAGTCTATATTTTTTATAGCATCAGGAACATTATAAAATATTAATATATTTTGGCTAATGTCCAGAACATATTGATTGGTTATGATGACACTTCTAATTTTTTCTTGTGACATTATCTAAAATATTTATTGATATGCACTGACTGCATGGTACAATATTTATTCTTTTTTCTTTCTTTCTTTCTTTCCTTTTTTTTTAGCAATTTAAATGTTAAGATGAATAACTAGACAGCAATCTTAGCAACCTTATTTTGTCATTGGTATAATCCGAACAGTCCAAAATACATAATCTCTGCAGGTAATGATGATAAATTTTGAAGCAGTCAATTCTATAATTTCATGTATTACTCATAGTGAGCCTCAACCTAAGAAGCAGAAAGCATTAAATATACAACAACTCATTCCCTGTTAGTAGTTGGAATCTCATGCTAATACCAAGCCCCAAGGGTGGAATTCTTAAAGTCAAATGCATGGCTCTTTAAGATTTTAGATGACATGTGCAAGCCCTTTTATATAGTGCATGGTTCTGAGCACTGGTTTTTTTGTGCTTCATTTGACTCTGATGCAGTGAAGGAGTCTGTGTCAAAAGCATTTCTCATTCTTATTCCTTGGTGTGACTGTCATTTAGGGGTCAAATTAAAGACCAGTCAACCGAGGCAGTGACAACTATAGAACCTAGCCTTTAGCCAGTTTCATCTCTAGAGATTTGCAGAGCAGCTGCTTGGAGTTTCAGTAATTACACATTTTTACAAAACATCCCTGCCTCTGAATGCTGTCAAGAGCAACCTAAGTGTAGACTCCCTGTCTTAAAAAGTCTACAGTTTCACAATGATACTAGACATATTTTTTCCTTATATTTCTTCCATATATAATTATATTTTCCTAATTTTATTGAGCAAATAATATTTCCCTTCTTATATTTCTCTTCTGTTTTCTTTTAGATAAACAATCTATTGCATTAAACAGTAATTTATCTAATTAGCTATACATTTCAATATTTATTATTAATGAATACATTTGTTATATAATTGTTCATATAACATCAATTTGTATGGCTTTATGACATAACTGCTTTCTAATATTTGTGATTGTAAGTCAAAATTCAGGCAAGATTTTAAATAAATATATATAGGAAAGGAGAAAGACAATAAAGTTAAAGAAAAATTAAAATAGATACCAAATCCTACTTAAAAAAACAAAAACAAAAACAAAAACAAAAAAAACTGGAAGCTGGCTATTCCATGGAATTACTCTCTTCCAATCCAAGATTCATGCCAAAATATTCTGAGCTCTGATCACTTTGTTGTTTGTCCTGTAATGGTGAGTATTATTCTTATCTCTCATCCTCTGTCTTTTAATGACAAATGAGTCACATTTGTAAAGAGCTAAGTAGAGCTTATGGTGAAATCTGTAACACTGAGCAAGAGATTTATCTGAGTGCAAAGATAACTAGCCTAGGAAGGAAATAAAACCAATATTTTGGCTTTATTAACCATACGGTCTATCATTTGAGCAAAAGTCCAATGCAAGTCTTACTTCTATCTCACACCCATGATTTCATATTAAAAACTACTTTATAACCAGTATCCCTTCAAAATTTATGTATGTGGGAAAAATGTCTTCTTATTTAGATCGATAGCCACTCATTTATGTGTATACCTTTTTTTTTTTAAACTCCTGAAATATCACAAGTCACACTCAGACTAGTGCTGATTATTTCAGGCCATTAGAGAAGTAGTAGAAGATAGAAGAGCAGGTGTTGAAGATAGAATTTAGAGAACAAAGTTTGAATCATACCAGATACTAACTAGATTTTTGACTATAACAAGTAACAGCTTCCCAGAATCTCAGTTTCTTCATTTCTAAAAGAAAAAATAATATTTACAGTACTCTTCCCACTGGATTTTCCTGAAGAAACTCTAAGCAAAACTTAAACTCTTTCTATGTGAAAGTTATTATTGCTAAGATCATCACTATCACTTTTAGACCATGAATATTTACTCTTGTTTAAAAGGGTAGGGACTATTGGCCAATCTTCTATTTTCTAAGAATTAAGAATATGTATTTTTGATTTGTTTTTTTGTTTTTGTTTTGTTTTCTTTCGTATTTTACAAGATGTCAATATATTAATTGTGCATGGTAGAAAAAACTAATTTGGCAGAGCATATTTACAGGTCTGCCACTTCCTTTCTATCTAGACCCTGGGCTAGTTTTTTTAAGTTAACTCATCCATTAAGTTAAAAAAAAGTTTTCTTCAGGTTTTCATTTTTATGATCTATGATCTAAAATACTTTTACTTGGAATTTGTCATGTCACATTGATGGCTTAGTCTTGAGTCAAAATGCATCTTAGACCACAATTTTCTGATTCAGGATTGTTCTACAATCTTTCTGCCACAACTTTCTTTAGTGGAGTACTGATTATCAGAGTCCATTTCAGGTCTGCTTTAATTCAGATACCTCAGGTGAATATAGACATAGGAAGTTAATATGCAACCATTGGGAAGTACAGGAAAAAAAAGTGTAGGAAAGTTAAAATTTTAACTAGAATAATGACCAGATTATATTTGACTCAGGAAATGGGTTAAATACTCAAGTGTAAACTGCTTTATCATTTCAATTTCTTATCTTACCTGGACCATTTAGTTCTACTTGATTCCACCTTTTAATATCCATGGTCCCTGTCAGATGGAGAATCTAGATGGAGCGCTGAAGATAGATACCAAGTCATCCACATATGATCAATTACAGAAGTAGGATAAAACTACTGACCAAAAGTAGAGGTCATTTGAGTCATTTTCTAGGAGAGATAATGGATTCATCTCCTTGTTTTTACCATATCTCCTTGGTAATCAGCCATAGACTTTTGTACAACTGAAAAAAAATGGTTGAATATCATAAAAAGACTTTATTTGTGCATAACTTAATGACAATGTATAGGAATATGGCCTAAATCATATAACAAACTAAACATCTGGCCCATTGCTGAATAAGATGCTATATGATAATAACTACAGGAATTATTAAAAATCATATTTTAAACAATGTGATATAACAGAAAAAGCACCAGACTGGAGATAACTGGATTCTTTTTCTGGGTCTACTATAAAATAGCTCTTTAAGTATGTCTTTTTATTTGTTTGTTTGTTTAAAACAAATACAAAATAGGAAAAGAAAAAAGAAAAAAATTTGCCATGAGTCCAACCAAACATGAGAAGATTCAAACTATAAAGCACTAAACTTCCATTTCAAGAAACTTTATATAATAAATAGTATGTATTGTGTTCAAAAATTGTCTTTTAACACCTCTTTACCTCTGTTTCCTGATCTGTAAAATTGGAGTATTTGACTCACCCTGTGGGCAGTTGAGTGGCACAGTGAATAAAGCAATGGGCTTGGAGTCAGGAAGACTCATCTTCCTGAGTTTAAATGCAGCCTCAGACTCTTTAATTACTTAATTCTGTTTCCCTCAGTTTTCACATCTATAAAATAAGTTGGAGAAAGAGGTGGCAAATCACTCCATTACCTTTGCCAATAAAACCCCAAAATGGGGTCATGAAGAGTTGATAAAAATGTGATTAACAACAAAAATACCCTTTAATGTTCTAACTCTACAATTTTGATTCAGTATTCAACCTTGTGATCTAGTTTGTCATGTGATAGCAAGAAAGAAATCAGTAGAGACTTCTTGTACAAGGATTCTCTACAATAAAATAAAAAACAGCTATTCTTGGCAGACTAGGAAGAATTCTTACTTAAATGTATTGCTTTTTTATTATATCACTTACATCATTCTTTCCTCGAATACTCCAAAGAACAGATATTTTTATATCAAAGGAAAGAATGATTTATTACTTATCACAGTAATTTTATTTATATTTTAAAATCTATCCCACCTTTCTTGCTTGAACCTTCTTTGAGGATGTTTAAAGGTACTTATTTTTCTTTTTCAAGGACTGCATATTTATTAACTGAATTAAATTCAAAACAAAGAAAATAAAGTTAACCGTGTATCGATATGAATAACATTAATCACCTATAATTAGAGGCTAAATGTAAATTTTGAATTTTATACTTCATTTTAAAATTTTGGTTTTCATGGAAATATGGATGGGTAAGGAAAAATTTTTGTTGCAGATGGATAATTTAGTATTAAGCTTTTTAGAATTTGGATATTTGTGTATTAAATAAAAGACAATTATTAGGGAAAGTGGAGTAGCATGGATGAATGCATGTTGGTTAATGGTAATTTCCAAAGGGAACTTTTTCAGTGGAATGATTTTAGATATATTTTCTAAAAACCAACTCAATTTTAAAGAGAAGTCATAGAGTAATGAAATCTTCCTTTCTGACATATTTACATATTTCTTTCTTCTACACAGAAAAATATCTACATTAATTCTTTTAGACAATCATTTGAAGCACAAAATTCTGAGTTGTCCATGTTTTCTCTTGCCTTACATGTATGCATGTGCACACACACATTCACACAAGAGAACACATGTACAAATGGCCTAAAACTTTTCAATATAAATTTTATGCCACTGCCTAGGAGGCCCATATCTGGAATTATTATCTTTGAATTTCTGTCTCTTGAATTTATTTTTTCTTGCAAAATTTTCATGTATTACACATATTTTTTCTGACCTCCCTGAGCCCCACCCACACAGTCCAATTGACAATTCCTTATAACTTTTGGAATCATATTTCACAAAATGATTTTATTTATATATTTATTTCCTGTATGTGTTCCCAGTAAAAGAGGGAACCTTTGAGGACAAATAGTATTTTATTTTTGTCTTTTCATCTCTAATGCCAAGCACAGAGTTTTGCATGCACTTATTAAATATTTCTTAAGAGGATTTGATTGAATTGAATTGAGTTTAAACAAGTAGAATTTTAATAAATTTAACTGGAAATACAGGAACCATTTGTAACAAATTGAAAATAAACTGAAGCCAATCCTCAGCTAGATATAGGTAACGTGGCTTTTGTCAAACTCATAACATTCAAGAAACCTTTTCTTCATCCATTGTAAACTTTTTTTTGACTGGTTAGGTTGTTTGAGTCATTTTCAAATTTGCCAGATCCTTCTTGACCCCATTTGGAATTTTCTTAGCAAAGATATTGGCATATTTTGTCATTTACTTAATAGGCTATATTTTACAAATGAGGAAACTAAAGCAAACAGGATCGAGTGTTTTCCCCAGGGTTGCATAGTAAGTATCTGAGGCCAGATTTCATCTCAGATAGTCTTGACTCCAGACCTTGCATTCCATCCATGGTGCCATCTGGCTGTCCCTTAACTGGTTATAGCATTGCCTGTTTGGAATCCAAAGGATTCAGAAGTCTGATCACACATTTGTGGCAAAGACAATCATAGCAAAAATAGAAAATGAAAAGTAAGTAAGCAGGTTTTATGATTATTTCTGTAGTTGCTACATAAAAATGTGCAAAATGAGACGCAGGCTAGATGTATTTTCCTACTGTGTTCCATTGAAATGGGATGCTGTTTTTCCAAATTGCTTTTAAATTTTATATTCAGACTTCAAAGAATGATCCACCTTGAGCCTTTCAGTTGGAATTTATCAGGCAATATGAGGAATGCATACTTAAGCATTTAGCTTTCTATGTCAAGAAAAGAAAAGAGCTAAATCCTAATTGACCTTCAGCAACCTGTTTCTCTTCTTCCAGATGTTGATGAATAGTGTTTTAATATATATATATATATATATATATACATGCATACATATTTTATTGCAATTCATATTAGCTTTACAATAAAGCTAAACAAACTTTCTTATCATACCATATATAATTTTCTAAGCATCTGTCACTTGAAAACAGAGAATGTTGAAGAGAAAATTAATATCAGAAATTAGAGAGAAGGAGGCAAGTATTGGAGTCAGGGATAGACATATAATTCTTCAAGAAGCCTTTGAGAGATATGCAAAACATTTCATTGTATGACTATATCTTATAATTACAAAAAAAACAACATTTCAATTAAATAAAGGCCAGATTATAGTGTGCTTAGTGGATCCAATGTTTTTGGATTTTCTCTGAGAGAACTGTGGGAATTGAGGGAATGAAAATGACTTGTGTTGACTCAATTCTGGAAATGACTTAGTTGTCTCTCTATCTGTGGGTCTACTTTTATTTTATCTGAGAAAACTTTATTCAATTATGAGGATTGTGAGAAAAAAATTATTACATTATTTGAACCTAGCCATATGTGACTGAACCTGGACTATTCTACACAGTTGCTTAAAGGCTGTTAACCAAGGACCTAGGTTATACTGAACAGATCAAGTCAGATCCAAAGACTTTTCTCCCAATTATGCATCCAAGCAATGAAGATGTCTTATCTAAAAACTGGCCTTATACTGCTCAATTATTGTTTACATGTTCCTTTGATTATTGTACATGTTCCATTTTCTGGGGGGGGAGATTGAGAAACCTCTTTTTCTGATTTCAGGGAAATTAAAATTGTTCACCATCACTCCCAACTCAGAAAACCCCTTTCCCTAATTTTGTATAAAGTTTAATTATTTTCTTTTAACCAATTGGTTTTATTTGATTAATAGTTTTGAATGTATAAAACACCTGTCGATTTGTGAGAGATAGTGCCAAAGCTAAGGAAGCTGGTCCCAATTTGTTATGCCATTAGTATGTATTACTTAATAAATCAAAATGCTCAGAAGCTCAAACCTTTGTTTTCCTAGTCATTTTACCACACCTCCCAGACTCTACCCTGCTGACCAAAATAATTCAGTTATATAGAATATATTATGCATTTTATTGCAAACTGATAGAAAATTCTGGTATAGGCAGGAACATTGTACACTTTCTTTTTCTATGAAAATGGCCAGAAATAGCACATGATCCTTAGAATGGATTTGATGTTGTATGGTTAGAATCACTGCATTGTGAGCTTTTAAAAGACTTAACCTTCTTTACAATTTACAAATTCCTAAGTTTTCTTTATAATATCTACCTCCCACTTTCAATACTTTCTCTCCTCCTATATTCTTTGAACACTGCCTACCATCCTGATAAATGTTTTGAAACTTCTATCATTGGAGTTTACTTTCTCATTACCCCCACATGATTTCTTGCCTGTCAATGGGTTCAAGACTTCTATCTGCCTTGATGTACCATTATCCTTTAACCAGATCACCTTCAATGAAAAAGAATGCCTTTAAGCACAATATTCCATCTATTTTGGATATTGGCAATTTCTAATCTGTCCAGGTTGAATATCAACTAATCTTCTATATTATTACATATTAATTTAAGTGCTAGGATGTTGGATAGTTAATCAATATTTGAGTTTCCATTCAAAGGTTCTAAAAGTATTAGCAAAGACACTTATTGAAAGATTAAGCATATACAGAATTAGTTAAATTCAATTAATTTCAACAGCATTTATTTCTTTTATGTGTAAGGCACTATTAGAATCAGTAATATGAAGAAAAATAAAGAAAAATTCCCTCTTCTGAAGATGCTTTTAGGTACTAGGGGAAAATAGTAAATACGTACAAGCTTATTTATTTTTCATTCAGTCATTTCTGACTGTTCTTGATTACATAGACAATATCATGTCATGTCCTTCTATCCTCCACTACCTCTTACAGTCTATTCAAGTTCATATTTCTTGCTTCCATCACACTATGCATCTCATCCTCTGTCATTCCCTTCTCCTTTTGCTTTTTTCTTCCTATATTTTATTTTTTCTCAATAGCATTTTATTTTTCCAAATGCATGCAAATTTTCAACATTCATTTTTTATTTTTTCAATAATAGCTTTTTTATTTTTCACAATACATGCAAAGATAGTTTTCAATATTGTCTTGCAAAACCTTGTATTCCAAATTTTTCTCCCTCTCTCTCTCCCTCTCCCTTACACTAGGCAGCAAGTAATTCAATATAGGTAAAACATGTGCAATTCTTCTAAATATATTTCCATATTTATCACATTGCACAAGAAAAAAGCAGATAAAAAGAAAAAAAAGAGAAAGAAAAAAAAAACAAGAAAGTAAACAACAACCACAAAGGTGAAAATATTATATTATGATTCACATTCAGTACCCATAGGATTCTCTCTGGATCAAGATGGCACTCTCCATCACAAACCCATTGGAATTGTCCTGAATCACCTCATTTTTGAAAAGAGCCAGGACTATCACAACTAATCTTCACATAATCTTTTTGGTGCTATGTACTTAGCATCACTTCATGTAAGTCTGTTCAGGTCTTTCTGAAATCAGTCTGCCAATAGATTCTTATAAAACAATAACTTTCATTATATTCATATACAATAACTTTTTAAAGCTTTTTATTTAGAGAATATATGAATAATTTTTCAACACTGGCCTTTTCAAAACTTTCTGTTCCAAAATTTTCCCTCCTTCCTCCCACCCCTAGATGGCAGGTACTCTAATACATGTTGAATATATTAAAATATATGATAAATACAATATATGCATAAATATTTATACAGCTATCTTGCAGTACAAGAAAAATTGGATCTAGAAAGAGAAAGAAAAAGATGCAAGTAAATATCAACAGAAAGCATTAAAATGCTATGTTGTGGTCTACACTCAGTTCCCACAGGCCTGTCTTGCATGTATATTGACTTTCTTCATTGCTGAGCAATAAGAACTGGTTTGAATCATCTTATTGTTGAAAAGAGTTATGTCCATAAGAATTGATCATCGTATAGTCTTGCTGCCATGTACAATGATCTCCTGGTTCTGTTCACTTCACTCAGCATCATCAGTTCATGCAAATCTCTCCGGGTCTCTCTGAAATCATCCTGCTGGTCGTTTCTTACAGAACAATAATATTCCATAACATTCATATGCCATAATTTATTCAGCCTTTCTCCAATTGATGGGCATCCACTCAGTTTCCATTTTCTTGCCACTACAAAAAGGGCCGCCACAAACATTCTTGCACATGTGGGGCCCTTTCCCTCCTCTAAAATCTCTTTGGGATATAAGCCCAATAGAAACACTGCTGGTTCAAAAGCTATACACGGCTTGATAACTTTTTGAGCATAGTTCCAAATTGCTCTCTAGAATGGTTGGATCTGTTCACAATCCCACCAACAATGTATCAGTGTCCCAGTTTTCCCACATCCCCTCTAACATTCATCATTATATTTTCCTGTCATTTTAGCCAATCTGACAGTTGTGTAGTGGTATCTCATAAGTATCTTAATTTGCATTTATCTGATCAATGGTGATTTGGAGCACCTTTTCATATGACTAGAAATAGTCTTACTTTCTTCATCTTAAAATTGTCTGTTCATATCCTTTGACCATTTATCAATTGGAGAATGGCTTGAATTCTTATAAATTTGAGTCAGTTCTCTATATATTTTAGAAATGAAGCATTTATCAGAACCTTTGAATGTAAAACTGTTTTCCCAGTTTATTGCTTCCCTTCTAATCTTGTCTGCATTAGTTTTGTTTGTACAAAAATTCTTTAACTTGATACAATCAAAATTATCTATTTTGCAATTTATAATGATCTCTAGTTCTTCTTTATTCACAAATTCCTTCCTCCTCCACACATCTGAGAGGTAAACTATCCTATGTTCTTCTAATTTGTTTATAATGTCATTCTTTATGTCTAGATCATGAACCCATTTTGATCTTATCTTGGTAAAAGGTGTTAGGTGTGGGTCAATGCCTAGTTTTTGCCACACTAGTTTCCAATTTTCCCAGCAGTTTTTGTCAAATAGTGAGTTTTTATCCCAAAAGCTGGGTCTTTGGGTTTATCAAACACTAGATTAGTATAGTCATTGACTATTTTTTCCTGTGAACCTAACCTATTCCACTGATCAACTACTCTGTTTTTTAGCCAGTACCAAATGATTTTGATGACCACTCCTTTGTAATATAGTTTTAGATCTGGTATAGCTAGGGCAACTTCATTTGAGTTTTTTTTTTTTTTTTCATTAATTCCCTTGAAATTCTTGACCTTTTGTTCTTCCAGATGAATTTTATTGTTATTTTTTTCTAAGTCAGTAAAATAATTTCTTGGGAGTTTGATTGATATATCACTAAATAAATAGGTTAGTTAGGTAGTATTGTCTAATTTGTTATTATATTTGCTCAACCTATCCAAGAGCACTTGATATTTTTTCACTTGTTTAGATCTGACTTTATTTGTATGGATAGTGTTTTGTAGTTTTGCTCATATAGTTCTTGACTTTTCCTTGGCAGGTAGATTCCCAAGTATTTTATATTATAGACATTTATTTTAAATGTAATTTCTTTTTATATCTCTTTGCTTTTGGATTTTGTTAGTGATGTATAAAAATACTGATGATTTATGTGGATTTATTTTGTATCCTGCAACTTTTCTAAAGTTGTGGATAATTTCTAATATTTTTTTTTCAATTGATTCTCTAGGGTTCTCTAAGTATATCATCTTATCATCTGCAAAGAATGATAATTTGGTTTCCTCATGACCTACTCTAATTCTTTTAATCTCTTTTTCTCGTCTTAGTGTCAAAACTAGCATTTCTAATATAACATTAAGTAGTAATGGTAAGAATGGGCAACCTTGTTTCACCCCTGATCTTATTGAGAATGGTTTCAGTTTATCCCCATTACATATGATGCTACTTGATGGTTTTAAATAGATGCTACTGACCCTTTTAAGGAAAAGTCCATTTACTCCTGTACTCTCTAGTGTTTTTAATAGGAATGGTTTTTGGATATTAACAAATGCTTTTTCTGCATCTTTTGAGATAATCATGTGTTTTTTGTTCATTTGGTTATTGATATAGTTAATTAGGCTAATAGTTTTCCTAATGTTGAACCATCCCTGCATTACTGGTATAAATCCTATTTGGTCATGGTGTATTATCCTGGGTATGATTTTCTGTAATCTCTGCTAAAATTTTATTTAAGATTTTTGCATCAATATTCATTAGGGAGATTAGTCTATAATATTCTTTCTCTGTTTTTGTCCTACCTAGTTTAAGAATCAGTACCATGGGGGGCAGCTAGGTGGCACAATGAATAGAGCACCAGCCCTGAAGTCAGGAGGACCTGGGTTCAAATCTGGTCTCAGACACTTAACATTCCCTAGCTGTGTGACCCTTGGCAAGTCACTTAACCCCAATTGCCTCAGCAAAAAAAAAAGAAAAAAAAAAGAATCAGTACCATGTATGTATCATAAAAGGAATTTGGTAGGCATCCTTCATTCCCTATTTTCTCAAATAGTTTATATAGTATTGGAGTTAATTGTTCTTTAAATGTTTGGTAGAATTCACATGTAAATCCATCTGGTCCTGGGGATTTTTTCTTAGGGAGTTTATTAATAGCTTGTTCTATTTCTTTTTTTCTAAAATGGAACTATTTAAGTAATTTATTTCCTCTTCTGTTAATCTGGGCAATCTATATTTTTGTAGATATTCTTCCATTTCACTTAGATTATCAAATTTATTGGCATAAAGTTGGGTAAACTAACTCCTAATTATTGCTCTAATTTCCTCTTAATGGGTAGAAAGTTCTTTCTTTTCATTTTTGAGACTAACAATTTGATTTTCATCTTCCCTTTTTCTAATCAAATTAACTAGAGGTTTATCTATTTTGTTGTTTTTTCATAAAACCAACTTTTAGTTTTATTTATTAATTCAATACTTTTTTTACTTTCAATTTTATTAATCTCTCCTTTTATTTTTAGGATTTCAACTTTGGTATTTGATTGTGGTTTTTTAATTTGTTTTTTTTGTTTTTTGGGGGTTTTTTTTAGCTTTTTAGCAAGCCCGATTCATTGATTTTCTCTTTCTCTATTTTATGCAAGTAAGAATCTAGAGATATAAAATTTCCCCTTATTGCCGCTTTGGCTGCATCCCATAAATTTTTGTATGTTGTATCATTGTTGTCATTCTCTTGGATGAAATTAGTGATTGTGTCTGTAATTTGCTGTTTCACCCATTCATTCTTTAGGATGAAATTATTTAATGTCCAATTGTTTTTTGTTCTATTTTCTCCTGGCCTTATACTGCATGTAATTTTTATTGCATCATGATATGAAAAAAATGCATTTACTATTTCTGCTGTTCTGCATTTGATTTTGAGGCTTTTATATCTTAACACATGATCAATTTTTGTACGAGTTCTATGAACCGCTGAGAAAATAGTAAACTCCTTTCTGTCTCCATTTAATTTCCTCCAAAGATCTCTCATACCTAACTTTTCCAATATTTTGTTTACCCCCTTAACTTCTTTCATATTTATTTTGTGGTTCAATTTATCTATTTCTGAGAGAACAAAGTTGAGATCCTCCACTATTATAGTTTTGTTGTCTATTTCTTTTTGCATCTCTCTTAACTTTTCTGCTAGGAATTTCCATGCTATACAACTTGGTGCATATATGTTTAGTATTGATATTGCTTCATTATCTATGGTACCCTTCCTTATCTCTTTTTTGCTTTATTTCTATTTTTGCTTTTACTTGATCTGAGATCAGGATTGCTACTCCTGCTTTTTTTTTTTTTTACCTGAAGCATTATAGGTTTGGCTCCAATCCTTTACCTTCACTCTGTATCTATCATTATGCTTTAAATGTGTTTCTTATAAACAACATATTGTTGGATTCTGTGTTTTAATCCAGTCTGCTATCCACTTCCTCTTTATGGGAGAGTTCATCCTATTCACATTTCCAGTTAAAATAACTAATTCTGTATTTTCTGCCATCTTACCCTAGGTTATGCTTTTCTCTAAGCTATTCCCCTTCCTTCCTTCCCAGTATTTTGCTTTTGATGACTACCTCCCTCAAACAGTCTTCCCTCTTTAGAGCCCCTCCCTCCTTTTACACCTTTCCTTTAATTCTTTTGTTTTCCCTTCTATTTGTCTTTTCCTTTCCCCTTTTCCCCTTATCCCTCCTACTTCCCTATAAGGTGAGACAAGTTTCTTTGTGATACCAAATATGTCTGATATTCTTTCTTAGAGCCAAATCCCTCAACTATAATACATTTTTTTTGTCTCTTCATGAGATGTAATTTCTCTTATTTTACCTCCTTTTTTCCTCTTCTTCCCATATGATCCCTTTTCTACTTCTAATTTCTTTTTCATTTTATCATAATAAGATCGAATTTTGCCTGCATTCTCTAAGTATGCCCATAACAGAAATATAGTTCTTAAGAGTTTTTTTTCCCCTTTTCCCCCTTTTTCTACTTCTCTTGAATTCTATGTTTACAGATTAATTTTTTTGTTCAGTTCTGGTCTTTTCACTAGAAATAGATGAAATTCATCTATATCATTTAATATCCATCTTTTTTCCTGAAAGATAATGCTCATTTTAGCTGGTTAGCTTATTCTTGGTTGTAATCCCAGTTCCTTTGCTTTTCTGAATATCAGATTCCAGGAACGTTGATCGTTAGGGTGGAAGCTGCTATGTCCTAGGTAATACTAATTGTGGCTCCTCAGTATTTAAATTGTTGCTTTTTAGCTGCTTGCAATATCTTTTCTTTGATATAATAGTTATGAAATTTATCCACAATATTCCTTGGGGATTTAATTTTGGGGTCTCTTTCAGGAGGTGATTAGTAGATTCTTTTGATGGCTATTTTACCTTTTGATTCTAAAATATCAGGGAAGTTTTATGATTTCCTGTCTAGTTTCTTTTTTTCATCATGGCTTTCAGGATAATCTCTCCTAGATCTATTTTCCAGGTCAGTTGTTTTTCTTAGGAAATATTTTATATTTTCTTCTATTTTTTTCATTTTTTTTTTGTTTTTGTTTGACTGATTCTTGAAGTCTTATTGACTAATTCACTTCCATTCGTTCAATTCTAATTTTTAGTATATTATTTTCTTCAGTTACCTTTTTTAGCTCCTTATGCAATTGGCTAATTATTATTTTTTTTGTTCATTGCATTCTTTTTCCATTCTTTTTTTTTTGCAATGATCTCATTTCTTTTTTTCTTTTTTATAAAGCTTTTTATTTACAAAACATATGAGTGACCTTTCAACATTGACCTTTGCAAAAAAAAAAAAAAACAACAACAACAACAACAAAAAAAACTTTTTTTCCCAAGCTTTTCCT
>JAJPUD010007406.1:2075-49320 GCA_023553655.1 Myrmecobius fasciatus | reverse complement strand
ATATATTTTACTATTCCCCAGGTCATAGTATAGTATTTTTCCTATTGTAAATGCTTTATTTTATTTATTTATTTATTTTTTTTGCTTTTTTTGCTAAGGCAATTGGGGTTAAGTGACTTGCCCAGGGTCACACAGTTAGGAAGTCTCTGAGACCAGATTTGAACCCAGGTCCTCCTGACTTCAGGGCTGGTGCTCTATCCACTGCGCCACCTAGCTGCCCCAATGCTTTATTTTTTATGTTGAATTGAATTAACTTGCTATTTTAAAAAGGTTTTATTTACACAGTTTCCCTGAGGAAAAGTCATTGAGCTTGGACTGATTGTGCAGACAAAGCTATGGAATCATCCTCATTAACTACTCACTTGTAGAGAGAAGGGAAAAAGTCAAATGGAATTCTAAATTACTTGCTGAGAGTCAAACATCCAATATGTCAGTGGCAAGACTTGAACCTAGGTCTTCTCTATTTCAAGGTTGGCTCTGTAGCAACTAAATCTTTCTGACTCAAGGAATTTTTTATGCATGATTATGAGAGTTTAAGTGATAATAGATGCATTTTGAGATAAAAGATATGTATCACCTATTCATATATATTTAATTACATAATTATGTAAAATGAAGTTGACAGTAATATGTAAAGAAGAGGTAATTTTGGTTTTATTATTATATTATGTTGTACAATTTGATGTTAACTAGATTTACATTTTCATTCATTCCATGTCACTGTACAAAATCCTTCTCAAATGCTTTAGAATATGTTTTTGGTCTCAATTGTATTTTTGATTACTAAAAATATTACATTGCCACAAGGTCATCATTCTGAACATAATAAATAATTTGTATATATGATAGTTATAGATGTTATTATGGTAGATAGATATAAATATAGAATGTATAGAAGATTGAATTATATCTGTGCTTACCCAAAAAATATATCTTGGTTGGCCTATTTTTTTAAAGTCTCTCCTTGATCTGAATTTTTTGTGTATCTTCCTTTTTTATAAATATTAAATTACAATATAGAAAAATGGTTAATTAATGTTCCTAATTAAATGGTTCTAATTTATATTGTTCTAGTTGATAGTTAAGTGTATGGAGTCAAAACTTTAGTAAGCTTAGCAGTTGTTTAATTTTATAATTTTCACAAAACTGTACACATAAGAATGCACCAAAAAGGAGTTTCTTCATTACAGCAATGAAATCACTAGTCCAATTCCTTCCCTCCCACATCATATTTGTTCTAAGTGGTTGTTTTTAAAGTAGTAAAGGCAAATTATGAAGCATGAATTAAGGTTTTCAGATAATTCCCATTTCAGTTTCTAAATGGGAATACTGAGTACTGAAGTCTAAATCAATATCTTTGGTAAGTGACGAAATTAGAGAATATGTCTGATTTCATGTCATTTACAAAAACTCTCTTAAAAGCATTAGACCATGTTACTGTCCTTGATTGAAATTTTGATGATTAAGATATTGTAATATGTTAATTTCCTCAGTCTGAACATTCTACAGCATTTATATATTATGACTAATAGATTCTACATTCTACTGCTATGTAGCTTAACTTTTCTAAAATTTAAACAAGCACTTCTATAACATAGTAGAATAGGGAAAAAAGCAATTACTGTATATGAAATTATAAATCTATTATGTGCAATTGCTATTTACTATATATATATATGTATATATCAAATAAAGTTACCATGTAACTTTCTTTTTCTTTCTTCTTTTCTTTCCCCTCTCCATCCTAAAGATGACTACCCTTCTAACTAAATATATATGTGTGTGGATATATATACACATATACATGTGGATATATACAAATGTATGTGTGTAAAATCTACACATTCTACACATACTTGTTTATCCATTCTTTCTCAGAGTGCAGATTAAAATGTCTTTATAGTTATTTTGTAGTAAATTTGAATGTTTATAATAGTCAAAATTATTTAGTTATAAAATTTGTTCTTAAAATAAGAATGCTAATTGTATAAGATATTCTTTTCGTTCTGCTCATTTATTTTCTTTATTTGCTTCATTATTTTGTGTATGTATATCCATGTCTTTCTAAGATCATCAAGCTAATCATTTCTTATAGCACAGTAATATTCCATCATATTCCATCCTCACAAAGTCAATGCTACTGTTCTTAATGAAGTTATTTGAATTGTGATATGAGAAGAAAAATCCTGGTACTTATTTACTAACAGTTAGTTTCTCTACTTGACCTAAATAAGGACACTTATTCTTTGTGTGTGTGTGTGTGTGTGTGTGTGTGTGTGTGTGTTTGTATATATGTGTATATATATATATATATATATGTATATATATATATATATATATATAATTCTCCCAAGAATTATGTGAAATAATTTGACTAAGTTTGCACATGCAAACTTAGTTTGATGTCAGAGTTTAATAAGTACTCTACTGTATCAAATATAATTTCTGATTCCTTCAAAATTTTGCATTCTTACTAATGCAATCTTGAATTTTGAAAAGCATACATACACACCCTTAACTCCCATCCTTAGAATTCGAATGTTGCTAACCAGTTAAGTCATGTTCAGATATTTTTTACAATATTTTTCTTCTCAGGATTAACTAACCTGATAGAAAAAGCTTAATTGAAAAAAATTTCAAACCTGGGACAAGTCAGTCAGTGATTTGGTAATAATTGGTACTTTTCCTGTGCCATCTCTGAATATCCTGTGATAGCAAATGGGAAAAATGAAAGAAAAAAAAAAGGTTTCAGGAAGGGCATACATTCCATCTTTCACTTCTTTTCATCCACAGAATTCCTGTGGAGATAAAGTAACTGTACATAATCCTCTATTAATCTTTCGTAGAAAGAATTTAGTGAAAGAATAAAGATTTGCATAGGTAATTGAGCCAAGGAAAAGTTCATTCCTGGCCCTTGAAAGTTACAAATCATTTATGAAATTAATTTTTCAGAATTTCTTTTAGGTTATGGGTTATCCTAGCAATCACATTTTTTAGGAAATAGGGAATGATATTAGGCTAGAAGGGTTGATGTGGGACAGGGAGTTTCTACCTTTCCTACTAATCCTACAATACCTAATTTGCCCCCATAATCATTGAATATAAACCTCTGTTTTGAAGACACTGGGTATACATATCTGGTTCATCTATTTTTATAAATAATTTGTTTCCTTTTACTATAAAATAATTTCTTATTATGAGGAAAACTACACATTATTCATTTAAAGCAATCCAAGTGAATATTTCATAAATAAGGCACCAAATATATATATATATATATATATATATATATATATATATATATACATATACATTTATATATAAACATAATTTGTGTGCATGTATATATGTACATATATATATTTAGTATGCCCATATATAATTATATATACATGTGTTTGCAAACATATGTATATATGTGTATATATCTGTGTTTTCCTTCATTCCTATCTGTATATACTATATAATATGTGTCTGTGTTTGTGGGTTTATATATAATTTGCATATATATGTACATACATATGCATATATTATCCATAGGTAGATAGGTATCTCATATAAGTGAAGTAGCTTTCCATCCAGTAAAATCTGGTTTCAAGTTCTTCCTCTTATATATACTCAATGTGTGATCCTAGTAAGTTACTTAATTTATAGGACTTGGGGTTCAAGATCATAGTGTCAGACTCAAAGAGAAAAAGATCCCTGCGGGTTATATATTGACTGATAAACTAAAAATATCAAAATAATCTATTTTTTTATATTTCTATTTGTTTTGTTAAACATTTCCCAATTTCATTTTAATCTGGTTCCAGCTTTGTTTGAGAGTTGTACTGATCACATGCAATTGAACTTCTGTTCTAGGCATCTCTCTAAGATTATGAACTATAGAGAAGGTTCCAGATTTCATTGGTAGAGGAAAGAATCTTTCCTGAAATTTCTCTATAGAAATGAAATAACAGGTATAGTCCCTATCCCTAGTCTGCCAGGTAAGAACTTGGATGTGAATAACTATAATTACAATATTTAAAGTGAGATTGTGTTCTTTCATAGTTTTATACGCAGGGGGTATTTAAATTGCAGCTGAATTAATTCTGTGAGTGGGATGAGAGAGGGAGAGAGGCAGAGAAAGAGAGACAGAGATAAACAGACACACAGAGCAACAAAGATACATAGAGAGATATAAGGGCTAAGAGGAGAAGGATTAGAAATTACTATTTATTTTGTCGTATTAGCTAATTTCTTAAGCATATAAAGATGAAAGGACTAGCTAATACCTTCAATGAAAGAATTATGATTCAGGCATATCAGGGGACTCAAATGATGGGCCTAATATAAAAGATGAAGTGTAATGGGGACAATTGTAAAATACTACATCCGGTTGCCCATCACTATTTCATAGAGACTTAATTCTATAAGAGGAAGGAAGGCGATGTTGCAGTTAGAAAAATTCCATCTACCTTGGGTTATACTGCATCATAATCTGCAGATAAAGTAATGTCTCCTCCTACTATACACTACCATTATACTCAAAATGAAATTGTTTTCATTTCTGGATGCTACATTTTAGAAACTACATTAATAAATTTGAGTACTCCAGTGAGGTGAGGCGATTCAAAACTAAGTCATAGTAAAAATAGTTGAAGGAAATGAAGATTTTTAGTGTAGAGAATATTTTAGCAGGAAATAATACAGCAATAGTCTTCAAATATTGGAAGGATGATTAAAGGTAAAAGAAAATATGTTTGTGTAGATTGCTAGAGTTTTTAATATTTTTGTGTCATAGACTCCTTTAATTATTCTGTGTGACCCATAGACACTTTATCTGAATGTTTTTAAATAACTGAAGGAAATGTAATGTTTAATTTTTAAAAGCTGTTGAACAAAAATATGTAATTTTTCACATCCAAATTCACAGACCTCCTGAAAAATATAGCTACAGATTCTTAAATTGTTCATGAACCTCACCTTAAAAATCCTTATCTTAAATGGACAGATGGATCAATTCTAAAAGGTTTCAATTTGGCATAAAGAAATAAAATACTTTCTAATTTTTATGGCAGTCCAAAAATGGAATTGGGCTGACACATAGTGTGGTCATTTTTTTATGATTAGATGTTTTGAAATATAAGTTTGATGGCTCTTTTTGGGAATATTATAGCTGCAATGAAAACAACAACAATAATAATATACATTTATGATGTTTTAGGTAAAAGCCATGATTTAGGTAGCTGACTGATTAGGTGTCCTTTGAGGTCCTTTACAATGATAAAACATCATGAATCAAGCCTGAAGAATACAAACAAGAATTTTTAATTCAGATTTCATGTGCAGCTGCATATTTATTGAAACACACCTGCAAAAGACTGAAAAGAAAGTGTGTTATAGAGAGAAAAGACAGTAATTGCAGGAGAGAGCAAACTGAGATTATCAAGACTAGGCATGAAATCTATTACCCAAATATATGTGATAGTATAAGTATTTAGCTTTTTTTGTCAAGGTTTCCAAATACACATTTTAGGACCAATAATAAAATCTTGTTCTTGGGGGATATGGACAAAGATTGTTCAAGATGATTCCTTAAATTTACTATGGATTTTTACTCCATTCTCATCCATCTATTTTGACCCTAAGCACTACAGAATATACTTCATTTCCATTTTCTACAGCACATATTGTATAGAAATATATTAGGATGCTACTCATTGATTTTGTAGCAATTAGAAAATATCAGATTAAAAAAAGAAATGTTTTTATAACAGAAAGAAAACTTGCCAAGGGACCAATTAATGAGTTAGATAACTGTGTCAGTGATTAGTTGTTTGGTTTTGAAGAAAAAAAAAAACCAAAAATAATTTTAGGCCTTTTATCATCATTCTTTCCCCTCCTCTTCTTCCTCCTCTCCTCCTTGTTATTGCCACTGTTGTTGTAGTACTACACCTGTGATTTCTTTTATGTAAAGAAACTTCCATTGAGGAAACTTTTTTTTTCTCTGACACCTCAGCCAGCATTGACTATGCAGCTAATTCTCAGATAATCATCTCACAGTCTGAGATGCTAAGTGATTTGATAACATGACTGACTTTCTATTGTTCTTTTCTACAGAATAAGGTTAAATTACGTCAGGGTTAGCCTATTTCCCATTTTGTAAGGTTTTACATTTTAGGATGTTTATATGTGTGTCATGGTCCCTTTGACAATAGTGAATAAAGCTAATGACCATTTTTTTCAGAATAATATTTTTTAGAATTACAAAGAAGACATTTTTTGTTTATTATGTTTGTATAATATATTTATTGAAACATATCTATTCAGTTTACACACCATAAATTAAGGACACTATTAGAAAATCTATAAGGTATTTTTTAGATCTAACTGTATACAGTCTAAATAGGATGTTCTTAACTTTCATGGAATTATTTAATCCACTGATTAATGTAAAATAAACAGCAAGCAGCTGGAATCACAATTATCCTGTTCAATAGGAAAAAAAATGATTCGTAAAAGACAATAAGGAAATTAAAAACAGTAAGAAAAAATTTGCAGCTACCTTTGAAAATATCCTCAGATGAAAAGCAAGAATTTTTCCATATTTTTATATATTGTATATGTTTCAACTCATCCCAAACAAAAGACAGAGAGAAAACAAAATTAGAAATCAAAATTTAGACTAAGAAACATTTTGTCAGTAAAATTAAGTGTCACAAAGTTTGGATTTGAAAATCATTGGAAAGGATTTCTTTCATTTATCTGGGAACATATTTATGATTGACTAAATACTTTTGAATGTAAGAATATATGTTCTTCCTAGTCATCTGCATTTTTGTAGGATAGGAGTTAATTTTTTTCTGTTATTCTTGTCAAGGTAAAATAAAATTGAAATGTAGCTTTTAAATACCATTTCCATTTTTCATCCCAGTTAGAATGGTAGATTTGCTCATTTCTGGTAAGGCCTACCTTTGCAAAACTTTTAAATCTTTTTGCACAATTATTGTGTTGAATATCTGAATGAGTCCTAGCCAGCAGAAATTTCTGTGATCCTAGAAATTTTTCAAAAATCATTTTGACTTTGAAGGAACTCTTTTTTTAGAATAACATTTCTTCTATGACTTCCTATAAACCTCTCAGGAATACCAAGATACAATTAGATCTTGGGTTGTGAACTTAGTTTTCCTACATTCCCTGTAAGTGTGCACAATTTTTCAATAATAAGTGTGATAGGAGCAGCTAGATGGCAGAGAGGATAGAGCACCAGCCCTGAAGTCAGGAAGACCTGAGTTCAAATGTGATCTCAGACACTTAGCACTTCCTAGCTGTGTGGCCCTGGACAAATCACTTAACTCCAATTGCCTCAGCAAAACAAAACAAAACAAACAAAAATAATAAGTGTGCTATATCTGCCTTTTATTCAAAGATTGGTAAAGACTGTTTTGTTTTAGGCTATCACCTAAGGTATCACAAGCCCAATTTTTCTCCTTTATCTGTGACTTTTGGCAATCTAACCTCATCAGAGTTTGTTGACTTTGCCACTCAGTTGTTCAATCTGTCCAGTTCTTTTTGACCACATGGGCCATAATATACCAAGTCCTTTAATTCTTCACTTTGTTCCAAAGTCTTTCTTGGCTCATGTTCATTGCTTCCATGACACTACTTAAAACATTTCATCTTTTGCTATATCCTTCCCCTTTTTGCCTTCAATTTTCCCAACATCAGGCTATTTCCCAGTGATTTCTGTCTTCTCATTATTTGGTCAACATTGTTAAGTTTCAGCATATATCCTTTTGATGAATACTCATATCGGAGACTATTGCTCTTTTTAGGATTATTTGAAAACCTTTTTCTGAGTTTGATTTCAGTGCTTTCTCTATGCCTTAAAAATGTGCACTTCCAGGTCCTCAGTTAGACTCTGGAAACAAAGATAAACATGAAACAATCCTGTCCACAAAAATGTTTACAATCTAGGTCATGACCCCCTAATTATAATCCAAAGCAAGAGTATGTTTTATGTAGTTTTAGGGAAGGTTCATTTTTTTTTTCCTAACCTACTGTCTTTTGTAAAGTTGTATGGCAAGTCTTGACAATTCAGACAAAGTACTAATTTCATGACTTTGAAAATAGTAATTGACTAAAGGTAAAGTTTAAAGGACAGAATTATTCAAATATTAATTATATTGAGAAATTTTTAATAAATTTGAATTCTTTTTTACTTAGTAAGGAGGAAATTCAAATCTTTGCATATATTTAGCCATATATTTTATTTCAAATCTTTAATTTAAGGGGTTTTGTATTTTCTAAATACATAATTAAATGTGAAAGAAAAATAACACTTTTCAATCCACTAATAATCACCTGTTTTATATATCAAGTCAGTATTATATTATTGAATATTGGATTTGAGATCAAATATCAAAAGTAATGGTCTAATTTTTAATCCATGCTTCAATACATTACCAAGAACTCTATTTTTTCTTTATTTTCCAAGAGAGATTAATGTATAATAAACTGCAAAAAATTAATTATAAATAAGTAAGGATATTCAATGATAAATATTTAGGGTGAATAATTCAAAGCTAGAGCAAACCTATGCTTACTATATAAATCAAATTTAAATATTTTAGATAACTTAAATCTTTACTATTTTATTATTTACTCTGTTGTGAGATATTATTGCTGGTATTTAATGAAAATAAATGTCCTTCTTTTAAACAGTAATATTTTTCTGTATTATTTTTCCTTTGTATATATAAGGGAAATGAGGAAAATTGTATTTTCCCTAGATCTTGAGAACGTTGTTTCTCTGGAGATTAAAAAGCATGATCCTTCTGAAGGAAGCACCATCTGCTTGCCCAGAGCTCATAAGATCAAGAATGTTTTATTTCTTTGTTTAAAACCTTTTATGCAATTGCATGTATTTTGTTAAATGCTCCTTCTGCTTTTTAGTGAGATTCAGATTTCCTCACAGGTCTCTCTGGACTAGCATAAATGTTTAAAATAATAAACACAAACCAAGTCACATAAATACAAACTCAAAAAGATTCTTGGTAATTCATCAAATAATATACAACTAGGATATCATTACAAGCATAACTGTTGTGCTGGGTATAACATGAGTGATAAAAACATAAGAATAATGTTCTTAATAGTTGTAGCAATAAAAAAAGAGTCATGATCTTTAAATCACATGGAATGAAAACCTTTCAAAATATTGAGACAGGGTAGAAAAATGAAAAAAAAAATCCCTTGCAGGAATAAGATAGAGGTAAATGTTATCTTTTCAACTTCTGGAGAACTGACCCAAAGATACTTTCAGTGATTTTACAGAAAGTGAGGTTACCTCCAAAATAGCATTCATCAATGAGAAAAAGTAGTTCTTTTATCTATCTCTGCATTAATCAGCAAAAAATTTATCATAAATGAATAATACTAAGGTAATGACTTGTCCTTGGATTATTACCATCTTAGGCCCATAAATTATGGGAATAAGTAAAAAACAAAAAAAGAATAAATCACCACCCAACACCATTCCGCAATTTATTTACATAGCATATTAAAGTTTACAAAGTATATTGCCTAAGAAGAGCTTTATCTTTTGAAAGAATTTCCTTCTTCCTATTCTGTGGTCATAGAAATTTTGCTTTTTGATACAATGAAATTAGGTTTGAATTGTCATTTTAAATTGGAAAACCTTCACCAAACTAACATGAGATTTCTTTTTTTTTAAACCTCTATTGTTCAACCAGACATACACCTTGCCCTTTAAAAGTAAAGGATTAGTTTTTACAATAAAGTAATGGTTCAAGCATGTTCTTCTGAAAAATCCCTGTTCAGTTTGTATAACTACTAATAGGCCAGGATAGCCAGGATCTTTGCATTTTTCTTTAGTTTAGAGTAAAATGAAGGGAAGCACTTTAAATGTTATCAACTTGAAAAAATACCCTTCATTTCCTACAGAACATACAAAAGTCAGTCTCTTTTCTACCAAAAATAATAGTTTGTAGTGAATAATGAATATTCAAAGGAATCTGTATCAATGTTTTATTATTTACTAATTTATTATTTTCAATAAATTCCTCTCTAGTATAGGGTTTCTATGGGTCCCAGTTAAATTATAACAATTTATGCTCTGGCAAATTATATAATAATGGAAGTATTTAATGTTCAATTATTTACATATAGTCTTCTCATTTTTATGTCCTTATGCCTATGTATATGTATGTATGTATATGTGTGTGTGTGTGTGTGTGTGTGTGTGTGTGTGTAAAGATAGATACTATAGATAGCTATAGACAGAGTGGAACATCCAATTAATTTCATATTTATAGTATTTGCCTAGATATCACATAGAGATTAAGTAAAGGATAGGTCATAAAGGATATATACATCCTAAGAATGTATACATCCATAGGAATATATACACATGTGTATATGTGTGATATAGGAATTCTCTCTAAAAGTACAGACTGGGCCATTTTTTATTTAGTTGATCCTTAGAGTTTAGTCTGATCAAATAAGTAATTTCCTCAGAGTAAGTCTTTTCATATTAAAATATTTTGCCTGTACTTTTTATGTATCTTAGCAAATAAAAAAAAATTAGTGATTTCCTCATATGGGAACTTTTGGAATAAAATTGCACTCCATCATAAGGTATATAAGAACTAGACCCTAATCTTCTTGAATCTAGGTCTAATTCCCTGTCCACTAAACCATGATGCATCTCTAGACTTTTCTTACTACATAAAAATATTTGTCTCATTTTTATTCAGTTACCAAATATATCAACACCATTTCATTTTAATAGGGTGTATAACTACCACCAATATAAACAAAAATTTCAATCCCTATTGGATATAAAATTATATACCTTCCATTAGGTATTTTATGACAATATAAACTGGTTTTAATTTCTTCCTTTCTATTAATGAATGATAATATGATAAATTATTCACATTATTCCTAATTATACTATTTTTGTTGCAACATGAGTACACAGCTTTCAAGCTTAAATGGTATGATTGATTGTAACTTAAAACATGTTAAAGTAGATCATTATTTGTATGACTGATAACACTTATCTTGCTGTCTAATACAGTAGTTTTGTCATAAAAGAATTCTGATATCTTATTATCAACACAAAATAGCCTCATTATTTTCTTGTTTCTGCTCCCCAAAGAGAAGAATGTTAGCTTTTATTTTTTTCTCTTTTTCTTGGCATGTTCATTCAAAATATATTCATACAAAAATCATGCCATTATACATTTATTTAATTTAAAAAGAAAATGAGATGACTTTTGCCATCCAGATAGAAATTGTATACTGCTTTAAAAAATACATGTAATCGGGCATTATAACATACATCAAATACAATAAATACCATTTTAGAAAACTGCTTATTTAGAGTATTTGAATTTTTTATTAAAGTTGGTTCACTATTGCTTTTTGATTTGGGGTAATTTTTACTAATGAATAAATTATGTCTATCTCTACATAATGCTTTCAAAGCAAAACTGATTTGGAAGTTCTGGTCACAGTAAAACACAGATAGAACCAATACAGTCAAGAGGAGGTAACAAGGGACAGGTGGTGGGAAATAAAGTTTTATTTTTCATTCTAGGGATAATTTCAATCACTAATATCATCTATATGAATTGTAATATCTAGATGTCCAAGGTGAAAGTAGCCCTATCTTTCACTAATAAGCTCATGTACCTTTGAGAAAACTCATCAAATAGATTAAAAAAAAAGTGATTGTTGGAAGGAGGGCTATGCCTGAGCATCTTGGAAATGATTTTGAGTTTCTAAAACTCAGTTTAATATTCTAGATTATTCTGAATTTTTCACAGATAGCTATTATCCCCAAGGTTGGGGAAAATTTGTTGTTTTTTTTTTTTCAAACAAGAAATGCTATCTGAAGCATAGACTTCTCATAACAAGTATGAAAAGTGTTCTAGATTACCAAGGTGACTTAAATGAACCCCAAAAGTAATCCAAAGGATTTAGGTCTACATTCTTATCTATGGAGTATTTTTTTTCTCAACATATGAAAAATATAGTTCAATTTCTGGGATTGTAAAACTTAAAAGAATTACGTAATAGGGCTTAGAAGGTAAGCTGTAGGCTGAACATTTTTCAGTGAAATAAATATGTAGACATGACAGAACAGTGATCTATATCAGTATCATAAATCAAAACCACAAATAGATGTTTTTTTAAATAGTGCTATCCTGTAAGTCAAAAATATCATCTCCAAACAAAGCTAAAAATAGTAGAGGAAAAAAAAAGAAAACCAATTTTATTTGTAAGATTTGTAAGCATTTCTATATCTATTCTTTGGGATATGTACAAATTTCATGTGCTATGTCCATACACTCTTTTTGTGTGTATAGCTATAGCTGTAATTTCACTTCATTCCTAGAAGATCACCTCATATACTGAAAAATTAAGTGAATTGTTCATGGATGCAAAAAAAAAAAAAAAAAAAAAAAAGGAAGTCTTATAGGCTTAACATGAACTCTTGTCTTCCTGTCTTCAACACCAGTCTATGTAGTTACTACACTTACTGTGTCATTTCAGTTTTGTCTGATTGCATGTAACCCAATTTGGGGTTTTCTTGGCAAAGGCAATGAAATGGTTTGTAGTTTCCCTCTCCAGTTCATTTTACAGATGAGGAAACCATAGCAAATAGGGTAAATTACATAGCTAGTAATTGAGGCCAAATTTGAACAAAGAAAAATGTCTTCACAACTACAGATTCAGCAATCTATTCACTTAGAACTCTTGAAAACAATCACTCTGAGGCTACTCAAAAGAATGACTTCTAGGAAAATGATTAGTTAATGCAAGGAATGAGTAGAATATATCAGATAAATGAATACCACAAATTCTGTTTGTTGCCTAATTATTGATCTTTTAATTAAATTATCATGATATTTTCATGTTTACATTTAGGCTTTCTAGCATTTCTGAAAACAAACATTTCTTGTCCCATTAGTTGGCCACAAAATTATATGTTGGTTTTTATGGTAATATAATATTAACTATGTATTCTGGAAAGTCAGAAAAGCACATTTCTTTAAGAAATAGAGCCTTTTTACAAAACATTGGAAGCTTTTAGTGCATAAAATGTATTTTTATGACTGAAAATATTTAATGTTTTACTTATTATGTATTCAAATTTACCCCACTGATCCTCATTAAATCTTCCAAAATCTGTTAGCAGATGAATTAAAATCTATTGGAGTGTTAGTATTATTTTTTTAAATGAATGGAGAAAAAAAGATCTGAATAATCCTTTAATTTGTACAGTGAACAACTCTTGGTCTCACTAAAAGTTTCCAATATGAAAAGATATTGCTTCACTAGAAAGTTATTGTATCATTTCCACACTTCCATACTTGTACTTTTTACAAAAGAAATTGGCATGAATAAATATGGAGTTTATTGGAAATGATTTACTAGGTTATAATTAATCTGTTAAATTTAAATTATGTCCTTCTCACATATACAGATATGAACATACATCATTACTTTTTAGGTACTTGGTTTTTAAAAAAGCCAAGAGAACCAGCCCAGGAGTCAGGAGAATCTGGGTTCAAGACTGGCCAGAGACAATTAACACTTCCTAGCTCTGACTCTGAGCAAATTGCTTAACCCCCTGTTTTGTCACTAAAGCAATAAAATGAAATAATTTACATAGAAAGTTAATAAGAACAATTTGAAGACTTTTTAGTCTTGTTTGAAAGTTTAGCCATCATATATGAGAATTTGCTTTTCCTTAAAAAATAAAGGAATAGAAATTTGCAACACACCACATCAAGATAATTTAAATTTTAAAATATCAATATCTCTTTTATACATTGCCATTGTTGTACATGCAAATCCATTCCATTCCTCATTCTCAAAGAACTATCTCATATAAGAATAATAAAAAGAAAAACTATTCAAGAGAGCAAAACTATCAAACATCTCAATAATCTGATATTATCAAGTGTTCTTACCTGTGATTTCCCACCTTTTAAATGAATTGAGGAAAGTGGATTCTCTTATCAGTTATTGTGAATATTATAATCTCACATCTTTCACTTTCAATTTTGGTTTTGTTGATGTTATTTATTTCACATTTTTGCAGTCATTGTAAATATTATTTTCTTGGTTCTGATGATTGCACTTTATATTATTTCAATTGTCTTCCTTTGTTATACTGATTCTTCAATTGTATAGTTTATTAGAAAACAGAGATTGAAATGGATTTTTAACCATTCTGTCAGTTTAATTGTATTCAATAAATATTAATCAGTTCCTGTGTGCAGAGCACTGTTCAACTACCAAGGGAAATACATGTATTCAAATAATAGCTACATGGAGTTTATAGTAGGAAATAGGTGGGGTATGACACACAGATCATTATATTACAAAATAATACATGAAAAATGCATTAGACATGTTTTAAAACAAAGTACTTCATTTTATCCACAAGCAACATCAAGTCCATCCATAAAAGGCTACAGAAATCTTCCTGAAGTATGACATTAAAATGACATTAACTTAGTAGAAAGCCTGAATTCTCACTAACAAGCCATTTGAAAAGCAGTTGTGATGCAATCTGTTACACAATTCAGGAGAAAGATCCACATAAAGGTATCTTTCTTCTTCTCTACATCACTGCTTTTAGCTTAAATTTATCTGGAAATGCTCCTCTTTTAGCAGGAACAGTTCCAAGCAAGACTTCAGAATTAGAGAAAGCTTGACCTTCAATGTGGAAAGGAGAAAAATATTGTTAACCTAAAAGATTCCTTCTTCATCATTCCTTCAGTGAATCATTTTGGACTGCACATAAAATGATTATCAAAAGGTCAAGTATAAACTCTGAATATCAATTACAAAAAGTTCTGTAGTAGTTTATGGCATGATCCGACTTCTTTGACAGTCAACATAAATGAAGTGAGGTATCAGCCAGAGAAAGAGCTGAATATAAGATTGCCTCAAAATTGTATTTTTTTCTGATGTACCTGGAGGTAATAGGGAGCCATTGAAGTTTTAGAAAACAGGAGTGACATTGTTAGACCTGAACTTGAGGGAGATTGCTTAGGCAGCTGAGTCAAAAGGTTTTAGGAGGCTGAAATTTGAGGTAAGGAGATCAAACAACAAACTGTTCAAATCCAGGTTTGAAGTGATGAGATTTTCAAGCTGGGTGGTAGCAATAACAGAAGAGAGAAAAATGAAAATATGAGATAGGAAATGTAGTCAAGTTGCAGAATGAGTGGTTTAATTCTATGATTAAATGAAACACAGGAATAAGCAGCAGGTTCAGTGTTCTCTTTAAACATCAACACAAATGAGAGTTTTAAAATTGTACACTGTAAAGCATAGTTATGTGGTCAATAACTTGATAATATCTCCAGAGTGTCTATCTACATTTGTCAACTCTCATTTCTATTCAGATGTCTGATTTTACTTAATATGGACTTGTAGTTCTAATTAAACACATTAATATTTTTATAAATGAGAAAGTATGATTTGCTATCAAGCTTAGGTTTAAAATTTAGTTTCTGTAATTTACTAACTAGAAAAATGAAGGGAAATGCATTATTTGATGTAATTTATATGATTCTGTATTTTATTTTGGTTTTAAGAGCATCACTTTTTTCTTATTTTTTTCCTTCATAAATTTGATATTAAAAAAATAAAAGTTTTGACCCTAGTTATGAAGCCAAGAGCAATAACCTCTTTGAATACCTGTATGTTTGTCAAGGTTTTTCTTTTTAAAACAATATTTTAGTCCTGAAAGAAAATTTTAAAACTTGGCCATATATGGACTTGTCAGACCTAGAAATTACTTTAGATTCCATTTAATCTACACTCTTCATTTTAATGTATGGTTAAGACCAGTTAATTTAAAACCTATTTATTTATTTTTGCTGAGGCAATTGGGGTTAAGTGACTTACCCAGGATCACACAGCTAGTAAAACCTGTATTTTATACATAAGTAAGGTGAGCCACATAAGTAAGATAATAGCCACTTAGAACTGATCCAACCATTCTGGAGGGCATTTTGGAATTACGCCCAAAGGGTTATTTGTGCATACCCTTTGGTCCAGAAATGTCTCTCCTGGGTCTATATCTCAAAGAGATCATAAAAAAGGGAAAGGTACCTACATGTGCAAAAATGTTTATAGCAGCCCTTTTTCTAGTGGCAAGGAACTGGAAACTGAGTGGATGCCCATCAGTTGCAGGATAGCTGAATAAGTTATTGTATATGAATGTAATTGTTCTATATTATTGTTCTAAAAGAAATGAACAAGATGATTTCAGAAAGGGCTGAGGAGACTTACATGAATTGATAGTAAGTGAAGAGAGTAGAACCGAGAGAAAATTGTACACAGCAACAAGAAGATTATGTGATGATCAACTGTGATGAATGTGGCTCCTTTCAACAATAAGGTGATTCTGGATTCAGATGGTTCTTTCCATCACAAGTCTATACCTCTCACCAAGTTAATGATTATACATTTTGAAGTTGAGACAATGTTCTTTTTAAATTTATTTTAAAAAATATTTATGTTTGCTTGATTTTTAAAGGACTGAATTTTAATGAAATCAGTGAGTCTGTTTTTGTTTACGTTATTCAATAAGTCATGTTAAATAAGTTTTCACAATACAGAGCTCCAGTTTGCTAATAATAGACAAACTTTTTGATTTATTTCAACATCCAATGAATGTGTAAGACCTGATATGAAGACTAGTCCTCTAATTTTAATTCCAAGATACATCTATGAGAAAAACTGATTGTAGAATTCATCTTAAATTCAGGAAGAGTTGTGAATATTCTTTGGGAAAAGAGGTATTTTTCCCAAAAGAACTGAAAGTGGGAAGGATATCCTTACAACACAGATTCTCTGTTGAAAAAAATATGCAATTAACAATTTATGCTTTGTGAAAAAAATCTGTAGGGGTGATTTTCCTTGTAATAAGCGTTGTAGAAACAATTACAGATCCTTAAATAACTCAGTAGTAATCATTAATATTTCCATTTAGGATATTATTCACATTGTCAACCTGCTGTAGACAGTTACAAAAAGCCTTAATTGCTTATTAGGAAATTTATCTTTCTTGAAATTAATACAAAATTATATAGAAGTTGAACCTGGGAAACATATCAGCTGTTATGTTATTTCAAATATATTAGATGAATTTGAATCTAATATACTAGAAAATGCTGCTGGAGCAAACTTCCATGATATAAGAATTCTTATTTTTTTTCATTTTTAATTCTGCTCACAGTTATCTTGAATAATATATACTAATCTTTTAAAGTCTTTGTCCCAACCACAGTTCATGGAAGTTGAAGGCAGCTGATATGTGAGAGGCTGCAGAAATACTTAAGATTGAACAAATAGAACTTTGCCTCTGGGTAGTGAAATTTCAAGCATACAGGAAGGATTTTAAGCAGAAAAAATGAAAGTATTAACACCAAATTGACAAGAATAATTTCTTTCCTAGTTACAGCCTAGGTAATTTCTCCCTAGCCCCTCTATTCTCCTTTATTCCTCAATTAATTTCTGCTATCCCAGAAATATTGCCCCAGACAAACTTTTCTACCCTAACTTAGGAATTTTTATTATCTACATAGTGGTACTCAGTAATACTGATTCCCAAGATTCCCCATCCAATGCTTGCATTTATCCTTAAGTATTTACATGAAAAAACATTTCATATTGCTTGTCCAGAGCATCAGAATTTTATTTATAATACTGCACTGAACTACCAACATAGTACTCAAAATATATGCTTTATAGAATACTCATCTGTGATTCACTGTTGCTAATCCATTATCTAAAAACTATTTCAGTCCAGATTGAAGAAGCAGGGGAGACTAAATTTGCACAATAAAGAAGATCATCAGACTCAGAAAAAAGATATCTTACTTAAAGTTTCAGCCAATATGGACTACTAGCTGTTCCAATGATTTTTTCTATTAAAATTTAGTAATTATCAATAAACTACAAATATCATAACAAATTAATATTAAAGTAAAAGATAATATCTGGAATTGTGAGCTAATATTACTCATAGCTTTTAAAGTATATACTAAATTTCACACAATTTGTTTTACCTTCTAAATTACTTTTGGTGTTTCTATAACTTCCTGCTAATTTATCCTCCACCATCCCTTCTACCCACAATTAAATTCCTGCTTTATTGCAGGTAAATATAATTAGGGAAAAGAAATGATCATATTAGCTACATCTAAAATTTTTTCTCTCATTCTGCATCTCTAGTCCATCCTTTCTCTGCCAAAAGGTGGAAACTTGCTTCATCATCAATCTTCTGAAGTCATGATTTATCACTGTGATGATCAAAATTTTGAACACTTTCTGAACTATTTTCTTTTACAGTGTTTTGGCCATCCTATAATTTTTTTTTCTCCTGTTTCTTCTGCATCTTTCATTCAGCATTAATTTGTAGGAGTTTTTCTGAATTACTATTATTTATCATTTATTATGGTACAGTAATATTCCATCATATCTATATCCCAGTATTTGTTCAGTCATTTACCAATGTATAGACAACCACCAAATTTTTTCCATTAATTGGTCATATTCTCTCCTGTCTCCCTTCATTTGACCATTCCTTATGTCTGCAATATGTTCCATCTCATCTGCACCTTTCAGAATCCTTTTCCTTGAAGACTTCAGCTCTTTTGTGTGACATTCCCATTTTTGTCTAGCTGAAAGTATTTTCTTACTCCAAGTGTCCTAGATTACTTTAGCTAGACTTTGCCTTTCTTCCTATACTGGTCAATCAAGTATGCATGTACATGTTTGTGCTCCTTTCAGTAAAATCCAAGCTCTCTGAGTGCAAGGACTCGTACTTTTTTATGTTGTTATATCGCAAGTGACTAACATAGCATCTTGTACGTAGTAGTTGCTGGTTAGTGCTTGTTTGATGAGGAAATAGAAGATGGAATTAGAAAACATAGAACAGAATATCAAAGAAAGAAGAAAAAGGAAATAAACTCTGAACATATTTGAAAATAAAGATGTTTTACATATGTCCAGATCATTAGGTGGCACAGTTTTATTTTCATAAATTAAAGATGGATACCTCGGGTTCATCAGAGATGGACAGAACCAGAGTTCTCAGGCTTCTCAAGATTCTATACAGTTATTAACATGTTTGTATCTAGAGCATTAACCTTACAAAACAAGCAAAGAAGATTAAAAAAACATCTTATGATAATTAGAAAATAAGCTCTTTGAGAGCAAGGGCCATTATGGCTTTCTCAGCCTTATCATCTATAAGAGGATGGTATAAATCCTACTTGGCCATAGTGTATTATCTTGAGGATAACCTGTAATCTCTTTGCTAATATTTTATTTAAGATTTTTGGCATCAATATTCATTAGGGAAATTCGGCTATAATTTATTTTTTCTCTTTTGGATTTATCTGGTTTAGGTATCAGCATGATATCTGTGTCATAAAAGGAATTTGACAGGACTCTTTCTTTCATATTTTTCCAAATAGTTTGAATAGTATTGGAATTAATTTGTTCTTTAAATGTTTGGAAGAATTCACATGTAAATCCATCTGGTCCTAAAGATTTTTTCTTAGGGAGTTGATTAATAGCTTTTTCAATTTCTTTTTTTCTAAAATATGACTATTTAAGTAATTTATTTTCTTCACAGTTAATCTGGGCAATCTATATTTTTGTAAGTATTCCTCCATTTCACTTAGATTATCAGATTTATTGACATATAGTTGGGCAAAATAACTGCTAATTATCACTTTAATTTCCTCTTCATTGGCAGAGACTTCTTCCTTTTCATTTTTCATACTAACAATTTTATTTTCTTCTTTCCTTTTTCTAATCAAATTAACTAAAGGTTTATCTATTTTGTTCTTTTTTTCATAAAAACCAACTCTTAGTTTTGTTTAATGCATTACTTTTCTTACTTTCAATTTTATTAATTTCCCTCCTTATTTTCAGAATTTCTGATTAGATATTTAATTGGGTTTTAAAAATTTTGTTCTTTTTGTAACTTTTTTAATTGCATGCCCAATTCATTGATTTTCTCTTTTTCCATTTTATGTAAGTAAGCATCTAGAGAAATTAAACTTCTCCTAAGAATTGCTTTGGCTGCATCCCACAAATTTTGGTATGTTGTCTCATTATTGCCATTCTCTTGGATAAAATTACTGTGTCTATGATTTGTTGTTTCAAACACTCACTCTTTAGGATTAGGTTATTTAGCTTCCAATTAACTTTGGCTCATTTCCCCCTGGCCTTTTATTGCATATAATTTTGTTGCAATATAATCTGAAAAAATGCATTTACTATTTATTCTTTTATACATTTGAGGTTTTTAATGTTTTAATACATTGTCAATTTTTGTATCTCTGGAGAAAAAACTATATTCCTTTATGTCTCCATTCAATTTTCTCCAAAGGTCTATCATACATTTCTAGAATTCTATTTACCTCTATTTCTTTGTTATTTATTTTGTGGTATTATTTATCCAGTTTTGAGAGAGCAAAGTTGATATCCTCCACTAGTATACTTTTGGTGTCTAATTTTTCTTTTTTTCCTAGCAGACATTTATTTTATTTTTTAAGATTTTATTAAAGTGTTTTATTCATAAAACATATGCATTGATAATTTTTCAACATTGACCCTTGCAGTGTTCCACATTTTTCCCTTCTCCCCCCCGCCCTCCCTCCCCTAGATGGCAGGTAGTCCAATACATGTTAAATATATTAAATATATGTTAAATCCAATATATGTATACATATTTATACAGTTATCTTTAGCTGCACAAGAAAAATCAGATCAAGAAGAAAAAAAAAACTGAGAAGGAAAACAAAATGCAAGCAAACATCAAGAGAAAGAGTAAAAATGCTATGTTGTGGTCCTCACTTAATTCCCCCAGGCCTCTCTCTGGGTATGTATGGCTCTCTTCATCACTGAACAATTGCAACCGGTTTGAATCATATCATTGTTTAAGAGAGCCATGTCCAACAGAATTGGTCATCATATAGTATTCTGGTTACAGTGTATAATGATTTCCTGGTTCTGCTCACTTCACTTAGCATCAGTTCATGTAAGTCTCTTCAGGCCTCTCTGAAATCAATCTGTTGGTCGGTTCTTACAGAACAAGTATATTCCATAACATCCATATGCCATAATTTATTCAGCCATTCTTAATTGATGGGCATCCATTCAGTTTCCAGTTTCTAGACACTACAAAAAGGGCTGCCACAAACATTTTTGCACATGTAGGTCCCTTTCCCTCCTTTAAGATTTCTTTGGCATATAAGCCAGGTAAAAACACTGTCAAAGGGTATGCACAGTTTGATAACTTTTTGAGCATAGTTCCAAATTGTTCTCCAGAATGGTTGGATCTGTTCACAGTTCCACCAACAATGTATCAGTGTCCCAGTTTTCCCACATCCCCTCCAACATTCATCATTATCTTTTCCTTTCATCTTAGCCAATCTAACAGATGTGTAGTGGTATCTCATAAGTATCTTAATTTGCATTTCTCTGATCAATAGTGATTTGGAGCACTTTTTCATATGACTAGAAATAGTTTTAATTTCTTCATCTGAAAATTGTCTGTTCATATCCTTTGACCATTTATCAATTGGAGAATGACTTGAATTCTTATAAATTTGAGTTAATTCTCTATATATTTTATCAGAACCTTTGAATGTAAAAATGTTTTCTCGGTTTATTGCTTCCCTTCTAATTTTTTTTTTTGCATTAGTTTTGTGTTTGTACAAAAACTTTTTAACTTAATATAATCAAAATTATTTGTGGTCAATAATGATATCCGGTTCTTTGTTCACAAATTCCTTCCTCCTCCACAGATCTGAGAGATAATATCCTTTGTTCTTCTATTTTCTTTATAATATCATTCTTTATGTCTAGATCATAAACCCATTTCAACTTATCTTGGTATGCAGTGTTAGGTGTGGGCCAATGCCTAGTTTCTGCCATACTAGTTTCCAAATTTTTGTAAAATTTTTTGTCAAATAGTGAATTCTTATCTCAAAAGCTGGGGTCTTTGGCTTTGTCAAACACTAGATTACTATTGATATTGACTATTTTGTCCTGTGAACCTAGCCTCTTCCAATGATCAACTACTCCATTTCTTAGCCAGTACCAAATGGTTTTGATGACCACTGCTTTATAATAAATATAGTTTTAGATTTGGTGCTGTCTATTTTTTCTTACGATTCTCTCAACTTCTCTCCTAGGAATTTGGGTGGTATATCACTTGGTACATATTTGTTTAATATTGATATTACTTCCTTGTCTGTGGTACCCATTAACAAGATATAGTTTCATTCTTTATCTCTTTTAATTAGATCTATTTTGGCTTTTGCTTTTCTGAGAGCAGGATCATTACCCTTGCTTTTTTTTTTTTTTTACTTCAGCTGAAGCATAATAGATTGTGTTTCATCATTTTACCTTTATTCTGAATATATCACTCTGTTTTAAATGTGTTTCTTGTAAACAACATATTGTAGGATTCTGGCTTTTAATGCAGTGTGCCATCTGCTTCATTTTATGGGAGAATTTATCCCATTCACATTTGCAATTAAAATTACTGACTTTGTATTTCCCATCATCTTGTTTTCTAAAAGTTATACTTTTTTTTCTTTTCTTTCCCCCTTTCCGTCCTCCTTAGTATTTTGCTTCTGACTACCACCTCCCTCAAACCTCCTTCTCTTTTATGGACCTTCCTTCTTTCTTCTACCTTTCCTCTTCTACTTCTGTTCATCCTGCTATTCACCTCCCCCTTCTCTTTCTTCTTCACATCTTATTTCTCTATAGCATGAGACAGGTTTCTGTCTGAAGCTAAATATGTCTGATATTCTCTCTTTGAGCCAAATCTGATTTGCTCATGCCTCTCCCTTCTTTCCTTCAATTGTAATAGGTCTTTTTGGGTTCTTCATGAGGTATAATTTACACCCTTTTAATTCCATTTTCCTCTTCTTCCAGTAGTAGCCCATTTCCTCCTCTATTTTTTTATATCATCACAACAAAATCACATTATATCACATTAAAATCACTGCACCCTCTCAGTATACCCATAATAGAGATACAACTCTTAAGAGTTAAACATATCATCTTCTCATACAAAGATGTAAGCTTTTAAAGTCTTAAAAGCACATTATTTTTTTTCTTTTCTTTTTACTTTTTAATACTACTCTTGAGTTCTGTATTTGAAGATCAGACTTTCAATTCAGCTCTGGTCTTTTCAACATAAATATATGAAATTCATCTGTTTTATCAACTACCTTGGTAGTTTATTCTGCAATCAAAGTTCCTTTGTATTTCATAATATCAGATTACATGCCCTTCAGGCTTTTAGAGTGGAAGCTGCTAGGTAATTGGGTGATCCCAATTGTGGCTCCTCAATATTGATTTGTTTCCTTCTGGCTGCTTACAACATTTTCTCTTTGATTTGATAATTCTAAATTTTAGCTGTGTTGTTCCTTTGGGGTTTTCATTTTGGAGTCTCTTTCAGGATTGGTGAATTCTTTCAATGGCTATTTTACCCTCTGATTCTAGGACATCCAGGAAGTTTTCCTTGATGATTTCCTGAAAGATAATGTGTAGGCTCTTTTTGTAATCATGGTTTTCAGGAAGACCAATAATTATTATATTGTCTCTGTTAGATCTATTTTCTAGGTCAGTTGTTTTTCTAATGAGATATGTTACATTTTCTTCTATTTTTATTTTTCATCTTTTTAAACTGATTCTTGAAGTCTCATTGAGTCATTCACTTACATTTGTTCAATTCTAATTTTAATGAATTATTTTCTTCACTTAGCTTTTTTATCTCTTTTTGCATTTGGCCAACTGAAGTTTCCAAGGAGTTATTTTGTTCATTGGATTTTTTCTCCATTTCACAAATTCTGTTTTTCAATTAATTGATTTCTTTTCCAAATTTATTTTGTAAGGAGTTATATGATTTTTTCCAATTCACTAAATCTATTTTAAGGAATTTTCATCAGATCATTTCTGTGTTTCCTTTTTCAAACTATCTTGCAAAATTCTCATTTTCTTTCCCCATTTTTTTTCTTTTTATTCTCTTTTAAAATCCTTTTTGAATTCTTCCAAGAGAGTCTTGTAAGATAGGGATCAATTCATATCACCCTTTGGTGCTTCATCTAGACACAATTTGCCTTTAGGATCCTAAGGGTTTAAGGTCTCTTCTTCCTTTTCATAAAAGAACTTTTCCAGTGTCCTTTTTGCTTTTCTGGCTCATTTTTAAAAAGATTGAGATCTGTTCTCAGGGCAAAGTGAAAATTGTTCCAAGTTTCCTCTACACTTCACAGTAGCTTTATACTGCCCTGGGCCATGGAAAATAGTGATTTTTTCTTCAATTATCCTTTTTATCTCTTCCTAGTACTCCATTATTCTGGGGTTCAGAAGCTCAGTATTTGCTTTTGTATTTGTGTTGGATATCTCACTGCTAATCTGCTGATCCACTGGCTTCTAACCAAGTCAGAGTAGCCAACACTGCTGTACTTTGACTAAGAGCCTCCCAATATATTCCCCAGCACAGATGTCACTCTGTTCTGAGTCCCTTTGCTCTGCCTGCACCAGGCTTGGACTCCTCTGGTGCCTGATTGAAACAGACCTTTTTCTGAATTTCTTCCAAAATGACTTCTGCTAGAAATTTGTTACAATCCAAATATTTGGGGTTTCTGCCACTCCAAAATTGGTTCAGAGGCTTGATCTGGTGTTGATCTGAGGGATGCCAGGAAGAGTTAAGATATAGACTTGTCTACTCTCAGCCATATTGGTTCTGCCTCTGAAACAGATTTGTTTAAGAACAGAGAAAGGTTAGGAGATTTGCCTTGGAATGTACATCACACATTCACACACCTGCGTGTGTGTGTGTGTGTGTGTGTGTGTGTGTGTGTGTGAGTGCATGTGTGTGCACGTATGTGCCTTTGTGTGATATGAGATTTAAGCCCAAGTCTGTTGAATCAGAATCAAGCTCTCTGTTCACTAGGCATACTACTCTAGCCTTGCACAGAGTAGGCATTTAATAAATATATGTTGAATTAAAATCACAGCTTCATCCTTTGAACATGAGGGGTAATAGCACTTTGGGCAATTTAATTTAACTAGCTACAACTCTCTCTCTTTTTTTTATTAAAGCTTTTTATTTGCATAACATATGTATGGATAGTTCCTCAGCATTGATCTTTACAAAGCCTTCCGTTACAAATTTTACCCCCAGTCCCCACCCCTCCCCTAGATGGCAGGAAGTCCATTACATGTTAATAATGATAAAATACTTGACAAGTTGTTGTGCAAGAAAAATCCTATCTACAAGAAAAAAAATCAGAGAAAGGAAACACACTGCAAGCAAACATCAATAAAGAGCATGAAAATGTTATGTTGTAGTCCACATTTCATATCCCTCCCTCTGGATGTATATGGCTTTCTTCACTGAACAACAGGAACTGGTTTGAGACCATTCTTTGTTGCAGAGAGCCACGTCCATCAGAGTTGATCATCATATAATATTATTGTTGCCGTGTATCTCCTGGTTCTGCTCGTTTCACTCGGCATCAGTTCATGCAAGTCTCTCCAGGCCTCTCTGAAATCATCTTGCTAGTCATTTCTTATAAAGCAATGATATTCCATAACATTCATATACTACAATTTATTCAGCCACTTTCCAATTGATGGACATCCATTCAGTTTCCAGTTTCTAGCCACTACAAAAAGGGCTGCCACAAACATTCTTGCACATGTGGGTCCCTTTCCTTCCTCTAAGATCTCTTTGGGATATAAGCCCAATAGAAACACTGATGGGTCAAAGGGTATGCACAGTTTGATAACTTTTTGAGCATAGCTCCAAATTGCTCTCCAGAATGGTTGGATCTGTTCACAGTTCCACCAACAATGAATGAGTCCCAGCTTTCCCACATCCCTTCCAGCATTCATCGTTATCTTTTCCTGTCATTTTAGTCAACCTGACAGGTGTGTAGTGGTACCTCAGAGTTGTCTTAATTTGCATTTCTCTGATCAATAGTGATTTGGACCAACTTTTCATATGACTTGAAATGGTTTTAATTTCATCATCTGAAAATTGTCTGTTCATATCCCTTGACCATTTATCTATTGAAGAGTGGCTTGAATTCTTATAAATATAAGACAATTCTCTATATATGTTAGAAATGAGGCCTTTATCAGAACCATTAAATGTAAAGATGACTTCCCAATTTGATGCTTCCCTCCTAATCTTGTCTGCATTGATTTTGTTTTTACAGGAACTTTTTAACTTAATATAATCAAAATTATCTATCTGGTATTCAATTAAGAGTTCCAGATCTTCTTTGGACATAAATTTATTCCATCTCCACAGTTCTGAGAGGTAAACTATACTACGTTCCTCTAATTTGCTTATAATATCACTCTTTATATCTAGATCATGAACCCATTTAGGTCTTATCTCGGTATGTGGTGTTAGATGTGGGTCAAGCCCTGATTTCTTCCACACTAGTTTCCAATTTTCCCAGCAGTTTTTGCCGAATAGTGAGTACTTATCCCCAAAGCTGGGGTCTTTGGGTTTATCAAACACTAAATTGCTAAAGTTATTACCTAGATTTTCCTGATATCCTATCCTATGCCATTGATTGACTGCTCTATTTCTCAGCCAGTACCAAATGGTTTTAATGAGTGCTGCTTTATAATATAGTTTTAGATCTGGTACAGCTAGGCCACCTTCATCTGCCTTTTTTTTCATTAATTCCCTTGAAATTCTTGACCTTTTGTTCTTCCAAATGAACTTTGCTACTATTTTTTCTAGATCTGTAAAATAATTTCTTGGGAGTTTGATTGGTATGGCACTAAATAAGTAGATTAGTTTGGGTAGTATTGTCATTTTTATTATGTTCGCTCTGCCTACCCATGAGCACTTAATATTTTTCCAATTGATTAGGTCTGATTTTATTTGTGTGGAAAGTGTTTTGTAGTTTAGTTCATATAGTTTCTGACTTTTCCTTGGCAGATAGATTCCCCAAAATTTTATACTATCATCCGTTATTTGGAATGGAATTTCTTTTTGTATCTCTTGCTGCTGAACTTTGTTGGTAATATATAAAAATTCCGATGATTTATGTGGGTTTGTTTTGAATCCTGCAAATTTGCCAAAGTTGTGAATTGTTTCTAGAAGTTTTTTAGTTGAATCTCCAGGGTTCTCTAAATATCCATCATGTCATCTGCAAAGAGTGATAATTTGGTTTCTTCATTACCTACTCTAATTCTTTTTATCTCTTTTTCTTCTCTTGTTGCCAAAGCTAACATTTTAAATACAATATTAAATACTAATGGTGACAGTGGGCAGCCTTGTTTCACTCCTGATCTTATTGGGGATGGTTTTAGTTTGTCTCCATTACATATGATGCTTGCTGATAGTTTTAAGTAAATGCTACTAATCATTTTAAGGAAGAGCCCATTTATTCCTATACTTTCTAGTGTTTTTAATAGGAATGGTTGTTGGATTTTATCAAATGCTTTTTATGCATCTATTGAGGTAATCATATGGTTGTTGTTAGTTTGGTTATTAATATAATTGATTATGCTTATAGTTTTCCTAATATTTAACCAGCCCTGCATTCCTGGTATAAATCCTACTTGGTCATAGTGTACTATCCTGGGCATGACTTTGTGTAATCTCATTGCTAATATCCTATTTAAGATTTTTGCATCAATATTCATTAGGGAAATTGGTATATAGTTTTCTTTCTGTGTTTTCACCCTACCTGGTTTAGCTATCAGCACCATATCAGTCTCATAGAAGGAATTTGGCAGTATACCTTCTGTCCCTATTTTTTTCAAATAGTTTGTGTAGTATTGGAATTAATTGTTCTTTGAATGTTTGGTAGAATTCACATGTAAATCCATCTGGCCCTGGAGATTTTTTCTTAGGGAGTTGGTTAATAGCTTGTTCTATTTCTTTTTCTAATATGGGGCTATTTAAATAATTTATATCCTCTTCTGTTAATCTGGGCAATCTATATTTTTGTAGATATTCCTCCATTTCATTTAGATTATCAAACTTACTGGCATAAAGTTGGGCAAAGTCACTCCTAATTATTGCTCTAATTTCCTCTTCATTAGAGGAAAATTTTCCCTTATCATTCTTGAGACTAACAATTTGATTTTCCTCTTTCCTTTTTCTTACCAAATTAACTAAAGGCTTATCTGTTTTGTTGGTTTTTTCGTAAAACCAACTCTTAGTTTTATTTATTAAATCAATAGTTTTCTTATTTTCAATTTTATTAATTTCCCCTTTTATTTTTAGAATTTCCAATTTGGGATTTAATTGAGGGTTTTTAATTTGTTCTTTGTTGTTTTTTTTTTTTTAATAATAACCCAATTCGTTGATCTTTTCTTTCTCTATTTTATGCAAGTAGGCATCTAGAGATATAAAATTGCCCCTTATAACTGCTTTGGCTGTATCCCACAAATTTTGGTATGTTGTCTCCTTATTGTCATTCTCCTGGATGAAATTATTGATTGTGTCTATGATTTCCTCTTTCACCCATTCATTCTTCAGGATTAGATTATGTAATTTCCAATTGGTTTTTGGTCTATTTTCTCCTGGCCTTATATTGCATGTGATTTTTATTGCATCATGATCTGAAAAGGATGCATTTACTATTTCTGCCTTTCTGCATTTGATTTTGACGTTTTTATGCCCTAATACATGGTCAATTTTTGTATAAGTTCCATGGACTGCTGAGAAAAAAGTAAACTCCCTACTGTCTCCATTCTATTTTCTCCAAAGATCTATCATACCTAACTCTTCTAACAATTGGTTTACCTCCCTGGTTTCTTTCTTGTTTATTTTGTGGTTTGATTTATCTAATTCTGAAAGAGCAAGGTTGAGATCCCCCACTAGTACAGTTTTGTTGTCTATTTCTTCTTGCATCTCTCTTAATTTCTCCCCTAGGAATTTGGATGCTATTTCACTTGGTGCATATATATTTAGTATTGATATTGCTACATTATCTATGGTACCCTTTAGTAAAATATAGTTTCCTTCCTTATCTCTTTTGATTAGATCTCTCTTGGCTTTTACTTGATCTGAGATAAGGATTGCTACCCCTGCTTATTTTTGTTCACCTGAAGCATAATAGATTCTGCTCCAGCCTTTTACCTTCATCCTATATGTGTCACTATGTTTTAGATGTGTTTCTTGTAGACAACATAAAGTGGGATTCTGGTTTTTAATCCAGTCTGATATCAGCTTCTGCTTTATGGGAGAGTTCATCCCATTCACATTCACAGTTAGAATAACTAATTCTTTATTTCCTGCCATCTTATTTACCCAAGTTATGTTTTTTCCCTTTCCTTTTCCCTTTCTCCCTTCCCCCCTCCTTAGTATTTTGCTTTTGATGACCCCCTCCCCCAAACAATACTCCACCCTTTAGATCCCCTCCCCCCTTTTTTACTGCTTTCCCCTGATTCTTCTATTTTTCCTTCTATTAGTTTATCCCTTTCTTTTTCTCCTTTCCCCTCCCACTTCCCTCTAGCACCAGACAAGTTTCTCTGTGAAATCAAGTGTCTGATATACACTTTTAGAGCCCAAACTGATGAGAGTAAGATTTACACAATGCTCATCTCCCTCCCTTCTTTCTCTCAATTATATTAGGTTTTCTTTGCCTCTTCATGAGATTTTACCTTATTTTTACCTCCTTTTTTTTAAAAAAATCTTATTTTACCACATTTTCCCTCTTTCCCCCAGTATGATAGTCTTTCCCCCCTCTAGTTTTCTTTTTCATATTATCAAAGTAATATCTAATTATACCCCCAATCTATAAGTATCCCCATAGTAGAAATAAAGTTCTCAAGAGTCCTTTCCTTTTTACCTTTTTTTATGCTTCTCTTGAGTTCTGTGTTTGGAGGTCAAATTTTTTGCTCAGATCTGGTCTTTTCATTAGAAATAGGTGAAATTCACCTATATCATTAAACGACCATCTTCTTCCCTGGAGGATAATACTCATTCTAGCTGGATAGGTTATTCTTGGCTGTAATCCGAGTTTCTTTGCCTTTCAGAATATCTGATTCCAGGCCCTTGGATCCTTCAATTTAGAGGCTGACAGATTGTGTGTGATTCTAATTATAGATCCTCGTTATTTGAATTGTTTCTTTCTAGCTGCTATCAGAATCTTTTCCTTGGTGCTATAGTCCTGAAATTTAGCCACGATATTCCTTGGGGTTTTAATTTTGGGGTCTCTTTCAGGAGGTGATTGGTGAATTCTTTCAGTGGTGATTTTGCCTTCTGATTCTCCAACCTCAGGGCAGTTTTCTTTCAGGATTTCCTGGAAGATAGTGTTTAGATTCTTTTTTTCATCATGGCTTTCAGGAAGTCCAATAATCCTTAGATTGTCTCTCCTAGATCTATTTTCCAAGTCAGTTGTTTTTCCTAGGAGATATTTCATATTTTCTTCTATTTTTTTCATTTTTTTTGTTTTTGTTTGACTGATTCTTGAAGTCTTATTGAATCATTCACTTGCATTTGTTCAATTCTTATTTTTAAAGTGTTATTTTCTTCAGTTACCTTTTTTAGCTCCTTTTGTAACTGGCCAATTTGTTCATTGCACTCTTTTTTCCCTTCACTAATTTCATTTTTCAGTACATTATTGTCTATTTGCAATTCACCAATTTTGTTTTTCAATAAATTGGTGTCTTTTTCATATCTCTTTTGCAGGGTATTATATCCTTCTTGAAGGGCATTAAATCCTTCTTGCACTGAACTCAGTTTATTTTCCCATTTATCATCCAGCTCTTTTTTGAGATTCTTTATGCAATCTTCAGAAAGGCTTTTTGAAAAGGGGACCAGGTTATATCTCCCTTGATGACTTCCTCTGGATTTACTTTGTCTACAGTTACCTCAGGATCTGGGGTGCGCCTTTCTTTCTCTCCATAAAAGCTATCTATGGTAAGAGCTCTCTTCTGCTTCTTACTCATTTTTTATTTATTTTTTTTAAAGTTTGGGGTCTTTGCAAAGCAGAGAAGTGGCAGCTAGCTGTGGTAGTTTGCCCTGGGGCAATTCTGGTAATTAACTTCCGGGGCCAGCCAGTTGGGGTAGGACCATACCTTTGCAATGGGTTACAAACTGCCTTTTACAGAAGGCAGATCTGCCAGAGCACCTGCCTGCAATCAGGACAGAGTGTCCCGAGTGCCTCAGAAACTCTCACCAGCTGTTTTGAGTTTTTGCCAGGCTGAGCCCTCCCCAGTTTCCTATCTCTCCAGGACGCAGGGCAAACTTCTCACTCCCACTGCCTGCCCCCTCTGCCTGACTGAAACAGACCTTTATGGAGTTCTTCAAAGGTAACTTAAGCAAGCAGAATTTCTTAGTCCAAATATTTCTGGGTTTGTTGACTTGAAGATCAGTTCAGAGGCTTATTTTACTGTTGACTTGAGAGAAGGTCAGAGGAGGACACAGAGAGTTGCTCACTCTGCCATCTTGGCTCCACCCCTCTCTAGCCCCTACAACTATCTTTAAAGTAGCTCTGGGAACATTTGTAGTAGCTTAAAGAAGAATAGAATAGCATTGTTACAATTTAAGAATTCAGTAAAAGATCTGGAGGACTCTTTATTGCTCCATAGACAATAGAAAATAATCAATGATATCCCTGCATTCCTTGTATATTCTTCTGAGTATTAAACGTATTGTTTGTGAATATTTTCATTAACTAATGTGGTATGTTGGAGGTTCTATGTTAAAAATGAAGCCATCTAAAAGCAACAAATGAATTAGTCTAATTAACTGTTTCTACAACCATTAAAAAATTTAGCCCCGGATAGTCAGCAGTGGTGATTAAGAAACATTTACAACTTCAGCACATGATGTTCCCCCTTTAGAACAGGTCCTGCTTGTAAGCTCATGTTGATGGTAATTGTGAAATGACAGAGAGCATTTGTTTAGCAAATAGTATTTTGAAGTAGGAGTAATAATTTCACATACCAAAAATAGTGCTGCACGTCATCCACTTTTCTTCTGGATGATTCACCAGGGCAAGAGCTATAGTCTGACTTGATTATAATGAAATATAGCTACGCCCAGCACTAAAAATCATGCCAGAGTTTGGTTGCCAGCATTTTTCCTCTTTGAAAATTGTGTAAGAGTCATGTAAAAGCAAATGAAAAAATACTTTGTAAAATAGCTATAAGGAATTTAGTTCCTATTGTGGATGGAATATATTGGACATAGTATTAAACTCAAAGTTTCATTGTTTTTAGTTGGTGATTTTAAGGATATACATATACATTTTTTTCTGCATTGGTCATCAGTAGCTGTGCTTGTCTACTTTGGGGTTACAAGTTCATGACTAGCTAATATCTGCATAATGGAAAAACAATTTAGAAGTCAATGAATTATTCTTTATTTGGACTTCAAAAGAAAAAAATCTAATTTATTTGATAGGATTTAGTTTAAATTTTTATTTGTTACTATATTTCTATTACTGAATACTTCTCTGCTGAGCTCATAGAGACCCCAAGAAAATCTGACCACAAATGAGTGAACAAAGTGAAAGCAGTTTCCTTAGCACACTAAGGGAGATTGGCTGCTGGTAGGAGAACCTGCCTTCCCCTTACCCCATCCCTTGAAGATTTGGTTTATATATCTTTGCAAACCTGCTTAGATCATATAGCTAATCATCACTATTCTATGACATTTAATTGGACAAATAGAGTGTTATTCTGCCATATAAAAAATTGATTACTGATTTAATGGGAAACTCAAAAGTTTGTTGTCACCTGCTTGCACAAGACCAGTACTGAGATCATGTTTATTATCCATAATCATCTAGAAAGCTTCTCCCAGAAAAAGAACAAGATTGTCATTTTAGTCACACAATATATTTGTAAAAAGGTCCTTTATCTCCTTCTATAGCATCAGTGTCAATTCCTTCTTCTGAATAATCAGAGTATTGTATCTGATAGTAGATTTGCACCTGGAAGAGACTTTGGAGGTCATTGAGCTCAATTCCCTCACTGTATTTATTAAGAAAATGAAGTCAAGTGATTTAGACCAGGTCACATAGATATTAAGCAGAAAAAAAAAAGTTTTTAGCTCAGGTTCTATTCATTTAAATCCAACACTTTCCATTGTACCAGATGGTTTCATCTCTTTGAATTCTTATCATTTACAAATTAATTTGTGATCATCAATAAATTTAAGAAGTTAAATTTGTATTTCACAAACCACTTTGAATTTTCTTTCTTTTTTTTCTTAATAAAGCTTTTTATTTACAAAACATATGAGTGATTTTTCTACATTGACCTTTGCAAAAACTTTTTTTTTCCCAAGCTTTTTCCCTCCTTCCCCTCACTCCCCACCCCTAGATGACAGGTAATCTAATACATGCTAAATAGGATAAATTATATGACAAATACAATGCATGTATACATATCTATACAGTTATCTTACTGCACAAGAAACATCAGATCTAGAAAGAGAAGAAGAAAAAAACAACCTAAGAAGGAAAACAAAATGCATGGAAATATTCATAGAAAGAGTTAAAATGCTGTGTTGTGGTTCACACGCAGTTCCCACAGGCCTCTCTCTGGATGTATATGACTATCTTCATCGCTGAACAATAGGAACTGGTTTGAATCATATTGTTGAAGAGAACCATGTCCATCAAAATTGATCATCATATAGTCTTGTTGCTGTGTATAATCTTCTCCTGGTTCTGCTGATTTCACTCAGCATCAGTTCATGCAAGTCTCTCCAGGCCTCTCTGAAATCTTCCTGTGGGTCATTTCTTACAGAACAATAATATTCCATAACATTCATATACCATAATTTATTCAGCCATTCTCCAATTGATGGGCATCCTTTCAATTTCCAGTTTCTTGCCACTACAGAAAGGGCTGCCACAAACATTTTTGCACATGTGGGTCCCTTTCCTTCCTTTAAAATCTCTTTGAGATATAGTCCCAGTAGAAACACTGCTGGGTCAAAGGGTATGCACAGTTTGATAACTTTTTGAGCATAGCTCCAAATTGCTCTCCAGAATGGTTGGATCCGTTCACAGTTCCACCAACAATGTATCAGTGTCCCAGTTTTCCACATCCCCTCCAACAGTTATCATTATCATTTCCTGTCATTTTAGCCAATCTGACAGGTGTGTAGTGGTATCTCAGAGTTGTCTTAATTTGCATTTCTCTGATCAATAGTGACTTGGAGCACCTTTTCATGTGACTGGAAATAGTTTCAATTTCTTCGTCTGAAAATTGTCTGTTCATATCTTTAGACCATTTATCCATTGGAGAATGGCTTGAATTCTTATATATTTGAGTCAATTCTCTTTATATTTTAGAAATGAGGCCTTTATCAGAACCTTTGGATGTAAAAATATTTTCCCAGTTTACTGCTACCCTTCTAATCTTGTCTGCATTCATTTTGTTTGTACAAAACTTTTTAACTTGATATAGTCAAACTTATCTATTTTGTGATTAATGATGACCTCTAGTTCTTCTTTGGTCACAAATTCCTTCCCCCTCCACAGGTCTGAGAGGTAAACCATCCTACATTGTTCTAATTTGTTTATGATATCATTCTTTATGCCTAGATCATGAATCCATTTTGACCTTATCTTGGTATATGGTGTTAGGTGTGGGTCAATGCCTAATTTCTTCCATACTAGTTTCCAATTATCCCAGCAGTTTTTGTCAAATAGTGAGTTTTTATCCCCCAAACTGGGGTCTTTGGGTTTATCAAACACTAGATTACTACTGTCATTGAGTATTTTGTCCTGTGAACCTAACCTATTCCACTGATCCACTACTCTGTTTCTTATCCAGTACCAAATGGTTTTGGTGACCACTGCTTTATAATATAGTTTTAGATTTGGTACAGCTAGGCCACCACTTTGAATTTTCAAGACTTGGCATTTCACCCATAGCAAGGGACATAGAGGTGTTTATGACCAAGATATACAAGAATGATTATAGAAAACCATTAGTTATGCTATGGGCTATATAACAATAGGATGACAAAATCACAGATTTAAAACTAGAAAGGACCTCAGTAGTAATTTAATCCCCTTATTTTACCAATGATGAAACTATAGCCAACTAGGTGAAAGCCCTGAGACCAAGATCACAGAAATGACAGACATGGATTCAAACTAAGATCCTCATGCTCAGTAGCTGGATTGCCTAAGTGTAGCTTGAGCCCTAAAAGAGGGGCAGGAAAGTCAAGCTTTTTCTCGTATTATGCCATCTTTTAGGAGCAGAATTCTAGGAAAATTATCTTATGCTTATTGTGTCCCCAAAGGAATTAAGCAAAGTCCCTTCTAGAAGTAGTATTCAATTTACAAAATAGACAAAAGTTTTACTCTTTGACCTTCATTGACATGATTATCTAGTATCTTGCTGTTTTCAGCCAAGCTTTTCTGATGTGGACTCATTTGATACCTCCTATACATACACACACACATTCTTTCCCATTTGGGATAGCAGACTTTTAAAGAAGAAAGGACACACCATGCCAAATAGAAGGACAGGGAGACATCTCCCTAAAGAGATCATATGACAGAACCCTGATCTTCTGTATTTGCAAGAGGTAGTCATTTGGAATTTTTCATCCATATCATGGTCTATGAGCTTTAAAATAAATGAATGGCCTAGTACAATTCCTATGTAATTTGTATAGTACTAGTAGACAAAAGTATGAATATAAATGATATGAATTGCCATGCTTAATAGCAGATTTTCATGACTACTGGCATGGGCATTTCCAAGACAATAGAGAAAAGCACAAAAGGAGCTTTTGACAATCCACTTGTCACTGAACTTGTTAAATAGAGTCATAATTATCCAATCTTTCGATTTAATCTGTGCCTAAGACCTCAAACAGCTTCTAGTACCTGATTTTTATCTACAATCACACACACTAGACTTAAAAACCAATACAAACTTGAAGAAGTCACTTAAATACTCAGAGATCCCATATTCTTTTCAAGGAGACCCTAATTTGTGAGATAATTTTCCTGGAAGTCTCCTAACTGAAGGAAAAAATGAAAGATAAAGAACTTGACATTCCCACTCTCTTTAAGGGAATCAGGTCACATTTAAGATAAATTTGGGCTTGCAACTTGAGGACTTTAGTTTGAATCCTTTTTTGCCATCAATGTGATCTTGGTCGAGTAAATTAACCCCGTTGGGCTTCAGTTTAATCATCTGTAAAATAGGGAAAGATGGATTAAATAATACTAAATTTCCTTCCAGCTCTAAATCTACAACTCATTATTTTACTGTCCAGAGGACAAGTAATGCTGTTCTGAAATAATTCTGTGTGCCTCGAACAGGGACATAGTTCTGCCATAAAGTAGCCATAGTTCACCGCTTATTTCTGCTCTCTTTCAACATACTCAAATGTATAGTCACAAAAGAGAGCTGAGTTTGGGGAAAGCTAGACAAGATCCTTGATCTACATCTGCTTTATGAGCTATCTTAGAATATGAGAAAACTGACATAGGAAAACAGTTATTCACCCTACTGCTATCCCTTCCTAGCAGTCCTTCTCTGATTATAGTAAGTTAGGCTGACAGATATTTGGAAGAATAAGTGATGATAGTGATATACTGAATTTCAATTTTGAGGTCTATTTGTGTAGGTAATCAGGGATATGTTCCATATCAGTACTCTGTATCTTTTGCAGTTTTATCTTAGGATGTTTTGGCAGCAATATTGGCATACAAAATGTGTTTAGGTGTTGAAGGTGAAAAGAAAACCAAAAGTAGCAATTGATCCTTGAATAATGTATTTTCCAAGAGAGAATTCTGATTAACATATTTCTATTTTTCCCTTTGCTGTTCAATGCCTTTTAAGATATTTGTGAGAATTCTTATTACTTCTACTGATAATTGTAATAATAACAATAATATTAATTATATGGAAATCAGCATGAACATTATGATCAGTTATTTTAACACATATATTACTAATACCCTAAATCTCTTCATCTGTATAACGTTGCAATAAACCCTGAGATTGGATTTGTTTTTTGTTTTTGTTTTTTCATTCTTGGTCTGAAGAAAAAAAGCATTGTTAGAAATAAACTTGGAACCATATTGACCTTGATCTATTACAAATCAATGGCATAAAAATAATAGAAACACTGAATTTCATACTTTGCAATATACTGAATGCATTTAATCAAGCATATCTGAATATAGCCTAACAAGTGAGATTTTAATTCTATTTTTTATTTACTTTCTTTTGTTGTTGTTTTGTCATGTCACAGTGCTTACTCATTATGAATTTGTAGCTTATAAAAAACCTCACATTTTCATCAAATCAGCTTCTGTCTAGTTCTATTTTCTTTACTCAATTTTTGTTCACTTCACTGTTAGTTGAAATATGATGATATTTATGTCATTTTTAAATTAAAACTTTTATTTGAAAAACATATGTATGGGTAATTCTTCAACATTGATCCTTATAAAGCTTTCTGTTACAAATTCCCTCCCCCCAGTCCCCACCCCTCCTCTAGATGGCAGGATATCCAATACATGTTAATTATGTTAAAATCCTTGACAAATTGAATATATGTATACATATTTCCACACATCATTGTTGTGCAAGAAAAATCATATCTACAAGAAAAAAAATCAGAGAAAGGAAACACAATGCAAGCAAACATCAATTGAGAACATGAAAATGTTATGTTGTGGTCCACATTTCATATCCCTTTCTCTGGGTATATATGGCTTTCTTCCCTGAACAATTGGAAGTGGTTTGAAACATTTCATTGTTGAAGAGAGCCATGTCCATCAGAATTAATCATCATATAGTATCGTTGTTGCCGTGTATAATGATCTCCTGGTTCTGCTCATTTCACTCAGCATCAGTTCATGTAGGTCTCTCCAGGCCTCTCTGAAATCATCTTGCTGGTCGTTTCTTATAGAACAATAATATTCCATGACATTCATATACCATAATTTGTTCAGCCATTCTCCAATTGATGGGTATCCATTTAGTTTCCAGTTTCTAGCCACTACAAAAAAGGCTGCCACAAACATTCTTCCACACGTGGGGCCCTTTCCTTCCTTTAAGATCTACTTTTCTTTCTATAAGATCTGACAATATTTATGTCAAAAAATGAGAAATAAAAAAGCAAAAAAAAACCCCCAAATATTTGAAAAGTAAAAGTATTATGCTTTAATCTGCATTTAGACTGTAATTTTTTCTCTGGATGTGAATGGCTTTTTCCATTAAAAGTCTTTTGGAATTGCCTTGGATCACTGTGTTGTTGAGAAGAGCTATTGTGTTGTGTTCACTTTCATTATTATCAGTTTGTGTAATGGTTAGATCACAAACTCAAGTCTTCTTGTCAATAAATCTAATACTCTCTACTATACCACGTGTCTTAAACTTTTTTTCCCTAGGAATTTCTTTTTGTCCAAGAAATTTTTACACAATCCTACATATATAGGTATATAAATTAGGTATACAGATCAAACATTTGCTATTAATAAATCATAATTTCATGATTCCCACAGTCAATTACAAGACCTTATATGGGGTTGCAACCCACAGTTTAAGAAGTTGAGAACTCTACCACTAAAGAACAGGTGAATCACACATGATATTGCTACAGTTGTGACATTTTGTAGCAATACTCCTTCACTTTTATCAACAAGTAAAGAAATTGCAATACTCATTGTGCTATGTGCTACAAAGACATAAACAAAAGCAAAAAAAAGTCCCTGCCATTACCAATCTCTTTCTTTCAGGCTACAAACATATCTCCTTTTTGTTTTTTTTTGTTTTTTTGTTTTTTTGTTTTTTTGTTTTTTTTTTGCTGATTAGCCAAATCCCCAGAGAGTGGCTACTACTTTGCCCCTAAGAGAACTGTGATTCTGAAGGAATCTGAAGGAATTAAAATCGTTTTTTCTAATATGATAGTTTATCAGCCCCTACCAGTATTTTCTCCTCCATGATTATTGATGTGACAATTAGACATAACCTTTTAGCAAGGGATGTTTACTGAGGTAGATCAATAAGAACAGTTGGTACAAAATAGTGCCAAAAAGTTTATTACACATTTCACCACAAATATATTCAAAGTCTAGTGGGACAGATGTTTAAGTTTAAATATATTAAGAAAAGGGATATATTACTCACAGGTCTTAGAAATAATATTTTTCCTGGAGTCCTAAAGATAATTTCCATAAGATATGATGTCTTCTGCAATCTTTATGCAGCATCAAAACTGCTTTCCTTATCAAATTTAGTCTGTACTTTGCTCCCATTAAAGACTCTCATCATCTATTTTATGGATATTGTTAGGTTACCAACAGTAAGTACAAAATCCTCTAGACTCTTTGAATCTACAGTATCTTCCTTTGGTCAAGTGAAGTGTTTCAGAAAAGACTGACACCATTACCCTTCACTCTGGGCTCAATTGGGCCTTCTATAAAACTGGCACTGGCTCCGGGTGCTTAAGAAGTAGGGTATTAGCCCACTACCTCTCCTGCTAAGGGCTTCCTTTATTCTGGATACCTGCAAAAGACAGCTTTATTCTTTATTTAACTTTAGAAGAATAGAAAATTATATTAAGTGAGAAGAAAAGCCTAGTCTTTTATAGAGATCCAAGAACATTTGTGATTCTCCCCAAAAGGATTAGTCACCTGAGCTAGCTTGAAATTTAGGTTTTCTTGATCCTCTAAGTGAAAAAAAGAAAAAAATAATAAAACCAACCAGTACATTAGTCCATTAAACTGAGTTCAGGACAAAATTTCTATTCCTTTCCAAAAGACACATCACAATTTTCCCTTCACTTCATATGGCAAAGATTAAATAAATGTGTTGATGAATTTTCTCTTGTACTCTCTACCCAAGGGCAATGGATCCTCAATAGATTTTAGTCATACAAATTGTCATTCAAATAGAGTTTCTGATTAACTTCTAATTAGGACAAGCTGATTACTTTAAAGATTAACACTTAGAAAAGCCCTCAGAGGTATGGGTTTCCCAAAAGGAGATTAACTATTTAGGAGTATATATACAAGGTTTCTAGGCCAGTTGAAGTACCTCATACTATGAACCCTTAGTCCAGGAAGGTCCCAGAAAAGCACTTTGTATTCATGTTGTAAGATAAGCATTCTCTGTTTCCTTAAAAGTAAAGAGGAAAAAGAAAATCTATTTATAAACTAGTTACTGATTAAAAGTACACTCTTAGGAATACGAAACTTTTTTTGTATAAAATACTTTTCCCATTATTTTAGTTTTCATACTTAGTTTTACAATAAAACATGTAAAGGTAAATAAGAATTCAAATGAACAGAAGTTATTTTGGGGGAAAAATAGATCTGGCTATTAAAAAAAAACCCACAAAAAACCTTACTGCTATACACTGGCAGTTTTTAACAAAAGAAGGCCCAAATAATGCTAATTCATTTAGTGAATCCCCAAGTTGAGGTAAAGGTCTCAGGTAGGGAATTTCTCCAAAGGAGGAGAGCACTAAAGTTTATCCCATCCCCACATGTAACCCTGATTGTTGGTCTACTATCCTAGTCACCACTGTCAGTGGTAGTCTGGGTTCTGAGAGTATTCAAAAGATTCTCCTCTAGTCAAGAGATATAGGAATAAGAGATTGAGGGCAAGAACAAGATAAAATCCAAGGCCAGAGTTTCTCTTTTACCTTAGTGCCTTTGTCTCAAAGAGATTTCTTCTCAGAGGCTTAACTAGAATTGCTCCTTTGGTTCTTGACTTGTTTGAATACTCAGATGCCATATTGGCTTGCTGTTTTATTTAAAAGGCACATGTCATAACTGACTTTTCTCAACCAAAAAAAAAAAATCAGTATATATTTCCTGTTCAATGTTACTCTATTTTATCCAGTAATTTTCAAGAATTCTAAATTTATTAAGGATTTTTCCCACCTAAAACATTTTAGTTCAAAGAGATGTTCTCCCTTGATTAAGGCAAAATTGATCCAAGGTAATCCAAGAAAGATGAGGTGATTGATTGATTTAATAGACCTTTACATAAATTTAACATTTTCTATTATAATGCTAGAGAAACTGAGGCAGAATAGAGATTATAGATTTTTAATAATATATTGATAGTGGAGAGTTTGGAAGTCATGGCTATGTGGCTGAATGGGACTCTTGTCTCAAAGCATTCAGCCCCAGAGATTTCAGGGACTTTTATAGGGCCCCAGTGATCAGGGAAACAAAGCAAGGGGTAGGTAGAGCACTGGGGGGATAGAAGTTCCAGAAAAGGATCATAAATTCAGTTCTGACAGGTTGAGGGTATGGAGAAAGGATCATAAATTCTGATAAGTTTCAGAAGAAGCTAGGCGACACAGAGACTGATATCAGGAAGATGTGCCCAAACATTAGAGATAAGACATCTGGAGTTTTATGACTCTTTGGAATGTCAGTGGCCAGAGCTCCTAGCCCTAATTATCTCAGTCCTAATGGCCAGAAAGGGGAGTTGCCACTGAGGAGATGGAGGCAGAACAATTCAGAGAAATTGAGGCAGAACAATTCAGGGAAATTGAGGCAGAACAATTCAAAGAAATTAAGGCAGAATAATTCAGAGAAACTGAGACAGGAACTGGAGTACAACAGTATAAAACAAATTGGAAGTGATTAGACTGATGAAAAGACCAAAATAATTGAGAAATAAAAGATCAGGAAAGATTTCATATAAGGGGCACTTTGAATTTTGAAGGAAACTAGTGATTTTAAGAATTTGAAGTATGAAGGGAATTTACTCATGGCATGAGTAATAATCAGTGCCATCTAACATCTTCTCACAACTCTCCAAAATCTCTATTTCTGCTCTTTTTTCATATCTAGATGAGTACCATTGCCTCTAAACCCTGAAAAACATCCCTTCCAGCTGCAGCTGAAGAATCATTTAAAATAATAAGTTTTCCCATTGGAAAACAAAACAATAAATGTAGAGTCTATAGACCTATATGTAAGTAAAGATATTTATAGCAGTGGTATTGGTAAACAATTACCAAAAATTTTGAACAGTTGTAAATAATAACTAGGAAGTCAAAAGAGCTTAAAAACTTGTGTTCACCAGCTTGATCCCCTATGCCAAGTAGAAACAGATGGCAGCTAAGGGCAATGCCAATTTAGAATGCAAATTTCTTTTAAAAACAATAGTGGAGGATGGTAGGATTCTGAATGGTATCACTTATATCAGTGAAAAGAAGTAGAAGCTAAAACAAATTTGGAAAACAATGTCAAATCCTACTGAGCCATTTCAGCCCTAAAAGCATTCATAGAGAAAAAAATGAAAGCAGTACAACACAAAGTTATAAAATATAATGCATTTGTAAAATATTAAAGTAATATATTTTATTATCAATGATGCAGGAACCATCACTTTTGGATTATCAGACCCAAGTTAACTATTCTTTATGTAAAGTAGAAATGATGGTTTATAATATGAAGTCAGAAAGAATGACTAACAAATCAAGCACAGTACATAGGGAGAGAATCCTTACTGGGGCTGACACCTTCTTGGATATTTGGCAAGAATGGTTTAATGTATGTCTTACTAAAAAAAATAGATTAAAAAATCAGGGGAAATATTAAATGATTAAACAAATTTTACTGGATAATAGTATCACAGAAGACATACAATTTCACAATTGGAAGAGACTTTAGCAGTTATAACCCATGCTTCAAAAGATTTCCAATACCAAAAAAAAAAAAAAAGCATAAAAATTGGTTATCTGAGTTATACTTGAAAACTTTGGATGAGAGGCAAATAACTATCTTTGAAGGTAGCTTGTTTCTGCTTTTAATAGGTCTAATTTTTAGGAAAGCTTTTCTGACTTTAAACCTAAATTTTCCTCTTGAACTTTGACTCTTTTCTGCCTTTTGTGGATAAATAGAAGTCTAATTCTTTGTCCACACACACACATGATATATGTACTTATATTTATATACAAAATATGTGCTTTATATGTGTATATATGTAGATATACATATAATAAACATATGTATATATATATATAATAACTATATGTATGTGAGTACATATACTTATAGTTATAATATATATACATGTGAGTACACATACTTTTTGGGGACCCACATATATACAACTTATATGTATATGTGTATGCATGTGTGTGCTTATATATACATATATCTTGGCATAGATGCACATATGTATATGTGTGCATATATAAGGCAGTATGTCCCAGAAGTCTGCATATGGTATGCACAAATATGTACATATTTTCAAATATTACTATAGTGTAACTGGTATTAGAAAAGCAAGTATTTAAAAATAAGTATAGTTTTTAGATCATATTTTTTTGTGTAATATAAAATGAAGTAGATTATTTGGAGCATCATCTAAGTAAAGAAACATTTAATTAAAAAAATGAACAGGATATAGATATAAACAATATTTTTGTCCTAATAACCTAGGGATTTAATAAAATTTTTGTAGTGTTGTTTTGGCATAGGTAGAGCTTTGATTACCAGGATAATTGCCCCTAAGATCTTTACTTCACTTTCAGGAGTAGACCCAGCCATATTACCAACTAAAAATTTCTAAACTTTACAAGTTTAAAAAGATGACAAATTATCTGACCTTTTCAAATAAGACATCTCTCAGGATATATCAGGTAAAAGAAAGAGTTTTCTCCCTGGCTGTTCCCTAAGATTGTTCTGTGTTAAATAAACCAGGAGAATAAAGCTACAGAATGTCATGTCTACAATTTCCCAAGAGAAAGGAAACCTATTTCTTTCTCATGATTATCATTCACTGAGCCATGCTTAAAAAAGTAAATAGTTAAGCAAACATGAATGGACTGACCTAGTAAGACCTAGTAAGTCTTCAGGTCAATAAACTTCATTAGAATATCTTTGTGGATGTTTCTTGAATTCCTATTATAGGGATATTAATAATGTTCTGTTTGAGGGGAAAAGAGAGTAGACTACAAGTTAGAAAGATATTCATGTCTGTGACTGAAATTTTTAGTTCAAAATGTCATTATAATGTAGATATCTTTGAACCTTCTCTCAAATCTGTGTCCCAAACCTTTCCTATTGATAATAATTCCCAAAGAATTCTCTAAATGAACAATGAAGACAGGTAGATTTTTAAAATGTACTTTGAAGCCAGGGCTTTCTATGAAGGATATAATAACAATATTCCATGTAAAGCATCTGTGGGCTGTAATAGGAAAAATAAAAGAGAGGAAATGATGAAAAACCATTTTCAATACTTAAGCCTAGAGAAAATTATAAACCTCCTCACATTTATGTTTGTCATTTTCTCTGAAATAGCAATTATCCTCTCCAGTTTTGAATCTTTTAATGAGCTACAACTGTTTAATATCCTTTGTGGTATTTCTTTATATTTTATTCCTATACAAAATGTGCTTTGCTACTAGCATTTGAAGGAAGAACAGTGGGCACAAAAGATATTGAAACATGATAAAAGGATATACTTGGTTCTCAAAAAACATGAGCAAAACATGCCTACAAAGCAATTGTTACTTTGACCAAATGTTTCCAGCATTATTCTCTAACAAAATTTATAGAAGGTTATTATATGGTAATATAACTTCAGTTGTAGCAGAAGATTCAGAAACATGTGTACTCAAGTCCAACTTTTCACAATTAATGGCTTTCTGATGCTCCACAAATTACTGGATTTCTGCATGCTCTTTAGGCAAATTTTTAAAGTGCAAAGAAAGTATGGGTCTGCATTGGTAGAGAAAGTTTTCATATTTGAAAGTACCCTATGACCTCAAATCATTGCCCTAGTTCCTATCCCTTTTGCATTAGATATGAGTGGCCTACAAAGAAAGGCATAATAAACACTAATTAGAGGAAGTACTTAATTTTAATGACCTATAATTTATAATATAACCAAAATAGCTCCAGAACTAAGTGAAGGTTCCAGGGATTTTGATGTTATATTGGACCCAGCTTTAAATTAATTTCTTAGATGATCTTATGCCAAAAATATGATCTTAAGATCACACATACACTATATATATATGTATATATACATACATATGTGTACATATATGTAGATGAATAGATAGATGTATGGTGATTCTGTGGAATCTAACAAAATTCATGTCTTCTCATAATTTATTTCTTTATTTCTCAGATCAGTCAGACTAAATTCCATTTTAAAGAAGATAGACAATGCTTTTGCAGTGTTCTCATTCACTAAGAATTGCATTATTTTTTCATGGGTAGAATCTATGTGTTTGATTGGATTATAATTTCTTTCTCTCTGTTTTTGTTTGTTTCTCAGTCAAATAACTGTTCAATAATAGCTCTCTGAGTTATATTGGAGTTTTTTCATTGATGAAAATTGTCTTTCTTCTCTACCATGACTAGTGCTAGGGAGTTTGGGTGTTGAAGATTTTTAAAATAATGTTTTAAATAAGGTTGACTATAGCTTTCACTTTTTATGAACTAGTTCCCAAACAGCATAGTTAATGAAGAGTTGCTTTTCTAGCTATGATAAAGTATTATGTACATATTTAGATGGGTGCATAAGCAAAGATTTTGTATTATTGAAGTTCTAGAACTAGATATAGGGTGTGCCTATACTACTAGATTAATAATTATGTTGGACTTAGCTTAGATTATTAGATAGAAGTTCTTTTCATGAGATCTATGATATAAATATATATTTTATAACTATAATCAGTAGGATTTATTTTTTGGTAATCCTCTGTATTTTATTTCATGCATTTAAGAGAAGGGGTTCAAGGTTTCATCAAAGGATCCACAAAACACAAAATATTAAGAACCCTTTATCTAATATTTTTAAGCACCAGTAGGAATGGGGCAGTGACTAAAATGTCCCAGTCTTGTTACAGTTTAAACATTATAGGCACTTCTTGGCTTGTAGAATGAAAAATAGAATAATTGGTACAAAACTCATATCTAATAGAATCTCCAAAAGTGGTAAGGCTTTTAAATAAATTCAATTATCTTCTGGTAATAAATATCCAGATACCATAGGTGTACATAGATCAAAGGTTACTATTTTGTGTGTTATGGATCCTTCCTTTGTCTAATGAAACCTAGAACCCCTTCTCTTAAGTGTATGAAATAAAATGTATATGATTACAAAAATAAATTACTGATTACAGAAATAAAATATATTTATAAATCTCATGAAAAGAACTCCTGACCAATAGTCCAAGCTAAACCCAATTTAATTACTAATCTATGCTACATAGCTACACATATGTATATACATATAGATAGCTGTCAACAAAGGTATAGATTTTAAGGGCCTTTTCAAAATCCTATTGGCTGATGACATTTTGCAGATCATATCTGGCCACAATTCAACTGCATATGGGAGATCCTTAATTTTTCAAAGATTTCTGTCTCTTTACACACGTAGTAAAACCCAAGTGGATGTAAGGTACTTATCATCAGGACTATGATATGCAATTGGATGACTCATTGACCTGATTCATCAGCAGATGTATTTCAATTAGATACTGTATTATAAAAGGGAATGAGCTAAATTTTATCTAAAAACATGTGTCATGTTTCTAATGACCAACTTGCTCCACAAAACAGCATTTTATCTTTTGAACAGGCATATTCTTTCAGAAAATCTATTTGATTGTGATTCATGAGAAACCATTTTATCCTAATAACCAATGTAAGTCATCAACGTAAGTGACCTGAAGGGCAAGGTAGAGACACATAATGGACATAAATAGTCTAAAGTACTTTATGACCTATAATCTGCTTCCAAAAATTGGTGGAACAGATCAAATCTAGTAGATAAATGACTAGAAAAGGAAATGTGTAACACCTGGGGACTTCTTACCTCCAGGAAGGGAAAGGGGACAAAATGTCATCTTAGTTATATCATATATATATATATATATATATATATATATATATATATAAAACTTCTGTCTTGGTCACTGTGTAAACACATTTCACCTCAGAACACTCAGACTATGAGATACTTGTGGTAGAAGAAAAACCTGTTGGTTACTACAGTCTTGCTCTCTAGTCTGAACTCTGAGAAAGCAAGACACCTACAGCATGATGTTTAGAGTTTGATAACTGTCTCAAGCTTTGATCTCTGTAAAAGCTAACCTTGTTTGAAATAACTCGGATTTCTCTTTTTGATCTTGTTCTTTGAGAAATAAAAATCTCCTCTCTCTCTCTCTCTCTCTCTCTCTCTCTCTCTCTCTCTCTCTCTC
>JAJPUD010007405.1:92166-108356 GCA_023553655.1 Myrmecobius fasciatus | reverse complement strand
AAGCACTTTACATGTTATTTTATTCTCAACAAAGAAGCCCAGCACAATTTTTGGCACATAGTAGATACTTAATAGGTACTTGTTGAGTTGACCAAATAATAAACAACCTCTGAAGTTGATTTTGAAAGATAATAACAGGGTCAGAAGGACTTTAGAAATATCAGTTTGGGATAAATTGGAGGATGAATTAAAGAGAGGAGGAATTGCAGAAGGATTCATTGTAATACTGGTAAGGTTTCTAGGGAGCATCCAATACAATTGGTTGCCGTAGGGTTTAATTAAAAAAAAAAGACTGACCAAGGAGCAGGTTATGTAGTTACAAGCGTAGAGATGATAGTTGCATTCTTGGGAACTATATGAGATCCTCTCCTGACATTATAAAAGGCAGAGTCCTCCAGATTCACGTCTCATGTTTCTCTTCAGTTCATACTCTCTAACAAGAAGTAAGAAGAATGTTCCATGATCAGCTTGTGAAGGTATAATTGGTCACTGAATCTTCCTGCATTTCCATAAGGAGGTCAAAGATCCTTGATTAGATCAACTTTTTATAAACTCCTCATTGACAAGTTTAACATAGATGAGAACTTTGTTTTAGCTTTAAGGAGCTATTTAGCCACTGAAGACCCAGAAAAGAAAAAAAAAAAAAAAACATCGTCACCAAAATCCTTGCTCTGTCAAGTGGTTCCACATCAGACACTGATATGATTTTAGCAGTGGTAAAATCATGACTGTTTTGAGTTTGCAGCTGTATTCTAAAGATCACTGGGACCTTTCCATCTGACTTGCATCTCCTCCATTACAAAGTGAGCTCTATGAAAGCAGGGACTACCTTACTTTTAATTTTATATCCCCAGGACTTATCACCATGTTTTGTGCATAGTAAGTGCTTAAGAATTACTTCATTCCTTCAGCCAACCATTCATGCAATAGTAAGTAAATCTGAAGAATTACATAAAACTTTAGAAAAACTAATGGTAAGAAAAGAACTATTCATTGATTATGAGTTCAAATACAAGTCCTTCAGTTTTGCTTTTCCCATTGGGTGAAATAAAGTTTGTTCTGTAATCCCACTGTCTTTGGCATGAATGCAAGTGTTGGAGCCAAGAGGGTTTTTTTTCCCTTTTTTGGTGAAGACTTCTATAGGAACTAAATTCTAATATTCCTGGTGGAAACTCAAGAACCTGAATTTCCATGAAAATTTCTGTAAAAAAGCTCTGAAAGTCAAATTGAGCCCATGAAAAATAAATCCAAACCTTTTAATATGAGAGCACAGTAGTGTGCTGCTAAATGTTTAACAACTGGCTCTCCAAAAAATACGTGACACACTTTTAAATATAATCTGCCTTCCTAACATTTTTCCATCCCTTTCTTAGACCTACACAATCATTAAAAGAATAAATGAAGGCCTAATTTACATGTAGGATTTATTGGTTTCTGAGGTATAAATTTTCATATTGAGAATTTAACTCATTTTCCATTGAGCTCCAGCTACTTCCAGCACACCCCTACTATTTGAGCTCACAGATGTGGTCTCATAAACTTTCAAAGGATGATAGATCTGGAGTTTATAGTGAGGTTAGTGGCCATGTCACCTAATCTTTTGATTTTACAGATAATGAAACTGAAGCCTAATGAAGTTAACATCATACTGTGTTCAGTCATTTTTCAGTCACATCCAACTTTTTGTGACCCCATTTGGTGTTTTCTTGGCAAACATCCTTGAGTGGTTTGGGATTTCCTTCTCCAGCTCACTTTACAGATGAGGAAACTGAGGCAAACATGGTTACATGACTTGTCCAGGATCACACAACTTGTAAATGTCTGAGGCCAGATTTGAACTCTGGAAGACAATTCTTGAATCCATGCTAGATGCTTGATGCACTATGGCACTATCTAGCTACCTTATCACACAACTAGTAAATATCAAAACTGACTCAAATCCAAGTCTTATATGTTCACCTTTATACTATATTCCCTTCATATAGAGAGACATCACCAGTGTCAGAACAAAGACTTAATCCATGTTAAACTTGTTAACAAGAACTTTACTTTCACAAGTAATAAACATTATCAAAGGACACTCACCATATTAAGAGGATGCAGGAGAGTTTCAGTATGTATTATAGGCTTCCCTTGGGCACATTTTCTGTATAATAAGGTTCATAGAATTACAGATTTTGAACTGTAATTGACTTTAGAGCTCATCAGATTCAACTGTCTCATTTTGCAGATGAGGATCCCAAAGCCAAAGAAGGAGAATTGGTCCTCTACACAGGTGGCAGCAGCAGAATTGGAGTCTTAATGAGTGTCTTTTTTTTTTTTTTTTTTGCTGAGGCAGTTGGGGTTAAGTGACTTGCCCAGGGTCACACAGCTAGGGAATGTTAAGTGTCTCAGATCAAATTTGAACTCAGGTCCTCCTGACTTCAGGGCTGGTGCTCTATCCACTGCGCCACCTAGCTGTCCCAATAAGTGTCTTTTGACTCCCAATCCATCTTGCTTTCCATGGCACCACACTGCCTCTCTTTGGAAGTTGGACTTACTGACTTTTCATATCCCTTGAAATTCTAATGTTCTATTACAGAACATGCAGATACACTGGAGAGTACCCCCAAGGGACTTCAGGTCTGGATTCATGCAGTTTGGGTCCAGTTCTGAAGTCAGGTTCATCTCAGAGAGAGGAAAAGAGGCTTTTTTCATGGTTTTTGACTCATGAAACACCAATCCAAGAGTTGAACTTTTTGTAAAATAAAACATAGATCTGACTCATTTCAAAATGAGTCCTAAAAGGGATTAACCAACTCTTTTTTTTGGACAGGTATTCAGTTCAAAGATGAATATATTGCTTTGTTCAGTTGTTTCACTCACATCCAATTCTTTGTGACTCCATCATGGATTTTCTTGGCAAAGATACTGGAATGTTTTGCCATTTCTTTCTCCAGCTTATTTTACAAATGAGGTAAGTGAAGCTTAAGTAACTTGTCCAAGGTCACACAGCTACTAAATGTCTAAGGCTGGGTTTAAACTCAAGACTTGAAGTCTCCAGGATCATTGCTCTATCCATTGTGCCACCTAGATGCCCTAGATTAGATATGACAGCTATTTATTTCCTCCTTCACATAAGGAATGTTTAAAACACAAATAACTCAAAAACACATATTTTTGGTTTTGCTTTTCAATATTGAATCTTCCTGCCCAGGATATGAGTACAAGGGCTACTCATGGGCTGATTTTAATATATTTTTCCCAGGAAGCCAGTTTGCTTCTCCTTATACAACCTCCTTACACAAACCCCTCCACTCTCAGACATCCAACTGACACACTGACCCCCAACTTATCAAGGATCAGCTTCAACAATATTACAGCTCAAAATGCCTGAACTCAAGGGATCTAGCAGCCTCAGCATCCCCTCTTGACAGGGATTATAAATTTGTGCCACCATGTCTAGTAACACATAAGTTTTTATTGACAAATGCTTGTATCATGACAGGGTAATGCATCATTCTTTTTTTACTCCCCTGGAAGGTTGAAATTTATAAGAGTAAAACATGAGATACCTTGTGGGATTTTCGGGTAGATATTTCACCTGGGCTTTGCACTGTTTGAGAAACCCATTCAAGATACTTATCTTCCAGAAAGCCAAAGCTCATTCTTCTAGATACAGTCATTCCTAAGAAGTTGTGTCAGAGTCACTTCTTCCTGGACAACCAGCATCTAGACCCAAGAGCTCCCAATTTCTCAAGTTCTGAAGCTAGTGACACCCATCTCAGGACCACTTTTTGGTTACATGTGCTCAGACGAAAAAAAACACAAAACAGAGAAAGTAGCCAGAGATTCAAAATCCATTCTCAGGCTCATCTATGCTTGCTTTCATATTTCTGAGAAAGCTTGGAGAGTCAACACACTCAAGAAACAGAAGAGATATCTTTCCAAAAGTCTCCTAAGTAAACTGCTTTTAATGTTCAAGGGCTAATCTTCTTGGGCACAATCCATCCTCCCCAATCCACAATTGGATAGGGAACAACCTATCCAATCACAGGGATCCAGGGGACAAACAAGAATCTTTTTGGTTGCATGTGTCCCTTCATCAAGAGACCAGAACATGTCTCCTTAAAATTGAGCAGATCACTGACTCAACTCTATGCATGCTCTGTTGAATTACCCTAAAGGTCCACACCCATGTATATTCCATCAAGTGAGTACCAATTCAAGTCCCAGTATGCTAGGATTTTAGGATTTAGTGAGATGTCTGTCTTTGATGACCCTTTTAGCTCTGGATAAAAGATTACATATTGATCAGAGGAAGAAATTCTCCTATGATATTCTTCTTTCTACCCATCTCTCCATTATGTATTGCTATTCTGATTCCTAAACATTTCATTTTTTTTCATTATATTTGAATGCTTTACGGTGTTTTTAAATCTTCTTTGTGATTTTGCTTTTCAAAGAAATACATAAAATCTGATTTAATATTTTGAAACTGAGAATGGCCTTGAAAACATGAGTTAATGAAAACAAATAATATGTCTTAGTTTCAAATTAATATCTACAATTAAGAATATTCCCCTCTCTAATGAAGGATATTATTTATGACCAACACAATGAACAATATTTCTAGCTAGTCAGAAATGAGTTAGGGATCACTAATATATCTTAAGATAAAAGATTTGTCATTTTATCTCAAGCTAAATAATTCCGTGAACACTTTAATTTTTCTTTCACATTGAATCATCTCAGAAAGAGTGATAATAACATTGCAGAGTTCTAGATGGGAGGTGGGAGAGGATGGAAAGAAATTCAGCAAAGGTCTTCTTTATTTTGTACTAAGAGAAAGGGTTATCATCCTCCAGATAGAAAATGATGCTGGCTGCCAGGTTTTCATTTCAGGAGTATGCTGCATGTTTACTTTTATCAAAAGTAAATATGTTACTTTCATACAAAGCACACAGCAATGCCAGACCTCCTCTCCTGCTACCATTTCCTCTATTTTCTTTGCCTTAGTGACCAATCCTGCATTGAACAGCATCCTATATATGGAATCCAAAGGTCAGGGCTTCACTCCTGACTCTGTCTCTTACTACTCAGGGTATCTTCATCACTTCACTATCTTGGATTCTCATTCTCATCAACTACAAAATGAGGAAGTTGGATTGGATGAGCTCAAATATCTTTTAATTCCACACGTGGAATCTCTAATCCCATAAATATCCCAAAAGATGTCTCCCATTCTTGCTTTCTATACTATTTACTACCTACTAAAGCTCCTAAAATTAGGCTCTGATTAATCTTTTAAAATTTTAATTTGAATAGCTTTTCTAAAATCCCAATGTCTTGTTTGATCAATCAACATACATTTATTGAGTTCTTACTATATATTAGGAACTCTACAAAGAACTGAAAGTATAAAGACATGAATGATTCAGTTCTCCTCAAAGAGTTTGCAATCTATTGGAAGAAACAAGATGTGTGCAAATATGTGTACACAGAAAAAGTATAGGGGGAAAATAGAGAAAGAAATGTAAGCTGACTGGGGAGTGAAGTATTAGCCCTTGGATAGGAATGGAGGTGATGAAATATTTCAGAAGGCCTCAAATTTTGATTTTTTGGGTAGAGTGAAAGTGATTTTTGCCAAGAAAACCTCAAACAAAAGAATTGGACAGGACTAAACAATAATGAAATTGTTGTCACAAAATTACAGAATCTCAGAGCTGGAATGGATCTTCTTGACAGCATAGTCAACAAACTCAGTTTGGAAAAATTCCAGTGAGAAACAAGCCATCCCACCCCACCAGCTCCATCCTCCAGGCTTCCATTACACTTTGGAGTAGCTCCAGTTCAGGTTTGAAATTTACCTGTGTTATGAATACATATATTCAATTTGTCAAGTATTTTAACATAATTAACATGTAGTGGATTTCCTGCCATCTAGGGGAAGGGTAGGGATTGGGGGGAAAAATTCGTAACAGAAAGCTTTGTAAGGGTCATTGTTGAAGAATTACCCATACATATGTTTTGCAATTAAAAAGCTTTAATAAAATGCATTTTAAAAATAAAAAGAAGAAATTTACCTGTGTGAGCATCTAGTTTCACTATGTCTGTTTCCTTATTTATACCAAACAACAGTTCACATGTAAATAGTTAGGCAGTTTCCCTCTGTGTCTTGTCTGAAACTATTACCTCTATTATTATCAGCTAATTAGGATGCATAATCAAGAAAGTATTTATTGAACCATTTCTTAGTACCCAGAATTGTCCCAAAAGGGACCAACAACCAAAATTGCTTTCTTAGTCATCCACTATGGTGGTCAATTATTTTCATCAGTGTGGAAGCACTTCATCACCTGCAGGTGGCACTGCAGCATAAATATCTCTTTGGTGTCTGTGCTTGAGCCTAAATTGTAAATTTCAAATGCATCCCCTGCCTACCACTTAAGCAAACAAAAATTCAATGTGTAATATAGAAAGAAAACATTTGAAATATAAAAGTATAAAAATATGGGCATATATCTAATATGTAGGAAAATCACCATGTGGTCTATTTCTCTAATATCTGGAGGAAGATCTGTCAGTTGAATAAACTGTATGTAACTTTATAGAAGGACAGTAGACTCATCTACAAAGGGGGTGATGGGCTAGATGTCCTTATAACCCCTCTAAATTCAAAAATCTATGATACTATGACTCTTGTTTGTAATTTTGCCTACCTTTTATCTTCTTGGGTCTTAGTTTCCCTATCTGTAAAGTGGGAAAGGTGAATTAGATTAACTGACCATTAAGTACACTTCCAGACCTAAAATTTTAATGATCCTATGACCTTAATCACTTATAGAAACTTTGGCAAGCTACTTAATCTCCCTAGGTATCAGTTTCATCATCTGTAAAATGGTATAGAAGAGGAATTAGATAAAGCCAAAGGCCACTTCTATATTTGAAATCTATGATCCATTCAACATGTACACATTGTGTGTGTACATTTTAGTCAAATTCTTTCACAACCCTGGATCTGTTTCATTATCTATAAAATGAAGTGGTTATAGCAGATGGTTTCTGAGGTCTCTTTTATCTCTAAAATGCATGATCTTATGACCTTAATTAGTTATATGGCTTTGAAAAGATTGCTTACCCTTATTGGGTCTCAGTTTCTTTATCTGTAAAACGGATTAAATAGTCTTTGAGATTTCTTCCAGCTCACCATCTATGATCCTCAATATATTTATTTCCCATAACTCCATCCCCATCTCAGCTATACAAAGATCACCCACAAATGTTCCATTTCTGTAGCCATGAAATACAAAATTCATGATCTTTTAACATTTAATATTTCCCTCTAACTTACAAGCACTAACCTTGTTCTTCATCCTCACTATAATCTCCAATCCTTCCACACACACCCAAAAGCTTTTTCCCAGACCATTACACTACTCTACTGATAACTGTCTCTTCCTTTCCTTGTCTGGTTTGCCTGGTAAACCAGTTCAAGAGTATTCTCTATCCTCTTTTCTCAAGTCCCCTGCTTCCTTATCCTATTACCAGTCTTGCCTTGCTAAAACATAGTATTGGAGTAGTCAAGTCATTTATTTCTCTCACCCCTACTTATCTCCAGCTAAATGAAACTGGAGTAAGGCAGTTACTGCTGATAAGATTTACTACAAATTTATGTTACATAAATTCAATTGAATCCTCATTTTGGCAAGACAATCCTCCTCTGTTTCCCTAAATGATTCACTATCACACCCTCTACATCAGCTTTTCCTTTTCAACCTTTCTTCCCTTCCTTCCATTCTCTCAGTTGAAAATGTTACCTTATATTTCACAGGAAAAAAAATCGAGGTCATTCACCAAGAGCTGTGTTTCCTTGCTTCCTCCTCATTTCTGAGATGCTTTTCTCCATCTATCCCCAGGAGAGGTAGACTTCCTTTCTCCCATCTCACAAGGAAAAGCTGAAGAGAAGGTCTCTTTGCCAAGACAAACCTTTCCAATGTGGACAAATGTTTTCATTACATAAATTTCTCTCCAGCAAATTGTCCCCTCTATCATCCCCATTATCTCACTGCTCTTCCATCTTTCTATCTACTAGCTCATTTCCTATTGCCTATAAACATGCATATGCCTCCTTCATTTTCAAAAAAAAACTCATTTGATCCATCCATCCATCCAATATAACTATTGCCTCATCTCTCTCCTGCCTTTTGTGTCTAATTTCCTTGAGAAGGCTATATACAATAGATGAGTTTATTTCCTCTTCCATCACTCTCTTCCTAACTCTCTGCAGTCTAGTTTCCAACATTATCATTCAACAGAAATTATGAAAATTACCAATATCTTATTAGTTCCAAATCTAATAGCCCTTTCCCAATCCTCCCTGCAGTCACTGACACTGCAAATCACCCTTCTCTTTGTAATACTTGATTCTCTCTAGGTTTTTGCCACATTGCTCTTTCCTGGCTCTCTTCCTACTTATGTGACTACTCAGAATTTATTGGCTTTTCATCCATGTCATAGCTGTCCCCTAAGAGTCTGTTCTGGGATCTATTCTCCTCTTCCTCTATACTATTTTGCTTGTTGTTTTCAGCAGCCCCAATAAATTAATCATCATATCTGTGCTGATGACTCTCAGAATAATTCACCTAAGCCTAATTACTGACTTCTAACCATGCATTTACAACTATTTATTGAACATCACAAACTATATGCCCTGTAGTCATCATAAACTCAATCTATCCAAAATTGGAACTCATTACTTTAAATCGAATCAGGGTGGGGAATGTCCAGTCCATGGATCATGGCTCATTTTTGCTAAGGCAATGATGAGATGAAAATTTAATGGTGTAATAATCTGCCATTGCTTGAGTACTCTAAATTGATAATTTGTAGGGTCTATGAATGGTGTCATAAATATCCAAATGGCTCTTGGCAGAAAAAAAAGTTTACCCACTCTAATCCCCCCCTTTCCTAATATACCTAGAACTGTCCAGGGTACCTATATGTCACCCAAGCACAAGACCTACATATCATCTTTGACTCAATCTTTCTCATCACTTTTATTTAATCAGTCAACAAGTTCTGCTAATTTTACTTTCATAATATCTCTTGCATATACTTTTTTCCCTCCTTCGACACTGCTATCACCTTAGTTAAGGCCTTTATTACCTCATACTTGAACTACTGAAATAGCCTGCTGCTTGATCTCCCTACTCAAATCTCTCTATATTCCAGTATGTTCTCCACTCAGATGTCAAATCAATCTAATGGTCTGAGCATGTTACCCACTGCTATGCAATAATTCCCAGTGACATTCTTATTCCATCCAAGATCAAATATAAAATTTATGTGGCTTTTAATGTCTTTCATAATCTGGGTCCTTCCCACCTTTCTGTTCCTTTTGCACTTTATTTCCTTCTACATACTCAATGATACAGTGATTCTAACCTCCTTTCTGTTCCTCACACAAAATCTTCCATCTTCCAACTCCAGACATTTTCACTGGGGTCCCTTCCATGCCTGAAATGATTTCCCTCCTCATCTCCATTTGCTGAAATACAGCCCCATTCTGCCTAAAATCATTAACTGGCTCCTTGGAAACCCAACAATAGGTGAAACAATATTACCAGGGCAATTTCCAAAGGAACAGTATAAGAAAGAAGAGAGAAGAAGGAGGGAGAGGGGGACTAGGAGGAGACATATAGACAATGAATAGAGCAGGAAATAAAAGAGAACACGGACAGGGAGATAAGCACCATTGTGAGAAAGATTTCAGCAAGATTTGATTATCATCTTGTGACAGATATTATCTGTGTTGTATTCAGGCACAATTTGATTCAAATAAGGTTCCTAATAAATTTGATGAGATTATACAGAAGATATCTTTCTTTAAAAGTATCTGAAAAGTACATGTCTATAGACTTTGGGGATGCCCACTGGCATCTTAATGAGAGGATGGAAGGAACATGATTAATTAAATGGGGCTCAGAAAAACAGGTTTTTATTAAAGGAGTCACCCCCTTTCCTTACAAGTGAGCTGACAGACCAGTTCACTTTCTAGGCCTTTTTTTTCACTTTTAGAAAATAAATCAGTCTATAGAAGAATACACGGTCCTGTGGGAGAGAGGAGCCTTCTTATTCCTTCTCGTCCTCCTCTTCAGGGACTGAAATGGCTTCCTGGAGGCAGAAGCATTTGGCAATTTGTTAAAAGTCATTCAACAACTATTTATTAATTCCATGTTATGTAACAGACAGTGTAACTGGTCACCAAAAACATAAAGACAAAATCAGTTCCCGCCCTCAAGGGAATTACATTCTATCAGAAGAGAAAACATGATGTTATACAGTTATATTTAAAATAAGCACAAGGTAACAGAGAGGAGTGGGCTCTAGCAGTTGAAGGGAAGAGAAAAGGCTTTATATAGAAGATTCATTTGAGCTGATTCCTGTGCTTGTATGTGTCCTATAGGAGATAGGGAATTTATGGATGAGTTTATATAGAAAGATAAAGTCTGCCTAAGTTCCAGCCATGGTAGTAGACTGTTCCCTAAGTCAGTATTCAATAAGTCAGCAAGCATTAACTAAATGCTTACTGTATGCAAGCACTATGCTAAGTTCTGGGGATACAAAGAAAGGCAAAAATAAGGTACCTGACCACAGAGAGTTCACATTTTAATAGGGACAATTGTATACAGGATAAATGGAAGGTATTCTCTGAAGAAGAACAATGGGGGAGGAGGATGGGGTTGTTTTTCATCATTCTTAAAGAGGACCAGAATGATATCATTATGTCAGAGTCAGAGAACAGTGTGTCCAAATATGTCTGATCAGACCAAGACAAGCTCAGAATGCTCTACCACACATCAGGCACCAATACTCCATAGACACATTTAGAGTGCAGATGTCTCTAAATGTGCACATCTCATGTTTCTTTTTTTGCTTTGTTCATAGAATACAGCATCCTTTTTTTGGATGCAGGCATGCCATGCTGGGTGAGTCCTGTGCCAGTGTCTGCCATAGTTCACAAAAGATTCCAAAGTTCTTCAGAGAGACCTTAACAATATCCTTGTATTGCTCCTTCTGACATCCATGTGGGTACCAGCCTTATGTGAGTTCTCTGTAAAATAGTCATTTAAGGAAAAGTACATTTGGCATTTGAACAGCATGGCCAGCCCATTAGAGTTGCACTCTCTGCAATCGAATTTGAATGCTTGGAAGTTTAATTCAAAGAAGGACCTCAGTGTCCAGTACCTCATCTTGCCTTCCGAATCTTCCTAAAACAATTCAAATAGAAGCAGCTCAGTGCTGGCACACTGTCCAGGTTTTGCAGGCATACAGCAATAAAGTCAGCATAACAGTTCTGAAAACCTTTAGTTTTGTAGGCATTTTAATACTCCTTTTCCCCCACACTTGCTTCAGAACTTCCCAAATACTGAGCTAGCTCTGACAATGCAATCATTAGCCTGATCATCTATGGGCCATCCCTGGAAAGTATACTGCCAAGATAAGTGAATTATCCACCACATTCAAAATGTCTCCATTTGCTGTAAATGACACTTCATATATGGATGGTATGGTGCCGGCTGGTGGATAACTTCTGTTTTCTTGGTGCTATCATTAGGCCAAAATTAAAACAACCAGCAGAGACTTGAGCCATACTTTTTTGCATTTAAGCCTCAGAAGCTGCATTGAGTATATAATTAGAGGCCTGGGAGTGACTAATGGAATTTCTTTATTTATAAAAACTTCTTGCAAGACATATGTGACTCTCTAAATTGTGTACCTAAGGGCAGTCTAGATTTCTTTTTAAAAAGACTACTTATTTGTCTCATTAAAGCTTCTGTTTGGATCAGACCAGATTTCTGTCTCCTTTACTGTGTATGTCTTTACCAAGTTTTCCCTACTGCTGCTAGGTTCATGAGGTATCATATTTACTAAGTGCTTTTGTTGTCACATTGTGGTTTTCATTCTCCTGAAGTTTGAATTCAGATTCTCAGCAGGCAACACACCTTGAGGAGAGAGATTCCAGTTCCTTCCCGAACTCCTGAGATGGTAGCAGCCAGGATGCTGTGTAGTTCAAGTAAGGCAATAATAGACCTATATATGTCCACTTATCCCTTAAGAGTAGTCCTTATCTTGGGATTGTCTCATGGGTAACCTCAAATCTGATCATTTAGAGAGTAGAATTCAAGAGAGAAAAGTGTTTCCTAGTGCAATGTGCTCTCTTTGGACAAAGAAGATGATCCACATCCTTATTTGGCAGTGACCTATTTGAAGACAAAACTGGTGACATATTTCATCAGAACAGGTCCACTAGAAAGGAGGATGGTCTCTCAGTAGTTCCAAAATGTGTTTTCCTTCTTGAAGAATACAAACCAGAAAATGGTACTTCTAGTCTGAGAAAGGCTGGTAGGATCCTTTTGGAAGGCTAGAGATTCTCCCACCCCCAGGATGTCAAAAAGGCAACCCCACTTCTCTTCCAAGGGAAACTGATGAGTCATTTGGATGCTTGTCCATATTCCTTATCTGCTTATGAGTTCCTGTGAATCCTCTGCATCTTCTGGATTTGGAGTGAAGTAAAATACAGGCTTTTCCTATATGCAATTTATATCTGATACTTATAATGCTTACAGAGGAGCCAGGACAAAGTTTTAGGAAAGTTTAGTGATAAACTATGTCATAGGTATTTTAGGTAATTTTCTTGAAGAAAATCCAAATGGGATATATAAGCCAAAGAGAGGCAGCATCATGGCTCAGAAATATATTCGTTAGAATTGTGAAGTGAGCTGACAGATACATATGGCATGAATGACTTATCCCTTACCCAGAGACCTTTAGGAAATCATATGAATTTCCTTCTGATGTTGTTATTTGCCAGGAAAGCAGCAGGATTAACCCAACTTTGGAGGTTGAACAAAAATGTGTGTAGTTTCATAAGTGCATGGAGTTCAAGGAGTCCACGTCTTTGGTGTAATTGGTGATATGATGTGTTTGCCAAGCTGAGCTGAGTTACTACATGTATTTGCCAGTTTGGGTCAGTGAGCCAGCCTGAGAGTATCTATCAGAATAAATGTTGATCTTATGTTTATGTCAACATAAACATGAATAACCAGACCATTGGGCAAGTATAGGGGACCATTATTCTTATGGGAATCCTGGAAAATTAGTGACAAGATATATATAGGAATGGAATAGACATAAAACCTTGGATTAGCATCAGGTACAAATTCAAGTGTGTAGAAGCCCACAGAGTTGGGCACTGAGCCTGGGGTATGCAAGTGAATACAGGCTAGGATAGCTCCAAGGGTAGATAAGCTCTATCTGGATACTTAGCAAAGTAGCCAACAGCTCTGGATTTGCATCCAACCCCATAGTCCTCCCATAGGAAATAGGATGATGAATCCTCTGTATCTGAGATCTGAATTGACATGGTTTTAAACCTTCAGTGAATTATAAAGGGGAAAGAAGGTGCCTGGGCAGAAGCTGATAGACTCAGCATCTGAATGGAAGAGAGTGTGTGGTCCTTTGGAAGAGAAGTAATTGGTAGAGACAATATTATATGTATTAGGTGAAGTATGTCTATAGTGTAAACAAAAGTTGTAGCTCCAAGAGGCTTCACATATGAGTCACTACTCTGTTCTCCTTTAAAGGAAAGAGTGTCTCACACATGCAAGAGTGTTTTCTTATTAAAATTACCTTAGAATAATTTTATTCTCAGTTCACTGGCATCTTGGAATGAATTACTTTAATGGAGCAATCATTTGACCATTGGCAGTAAAAGTAGATTGGCAATGATACATATTATAGCTCAGCTACTCCCTCACATCCCGTATGGTTTTGGTCCATGTTTCTCCATGCATCTTCCCTTGAAGATCTATTCAATGCACTGGAAGTTTTTGTGCTCTTTGGATATTTCAGAGATACAAAGTTTCTGTTTGAACTTCCCATTTTTATCTCTCATTCTATATGCCTAACTATAATCCCTTGGAGTTTTATTTCATCTTAGTAATTGTCTTTTAGATCATTTCTTGGATACATTTATTATTCATCATTGATAAATTAATGATTGAATATCATTGATAATGTGATACCTGCCACATGTTGGACTGTTGCTATTTTAAGTCTTTATTTTTTTTTCTTTTTTTATTCTTCAGGTCTTCCATGATTCACAAACATGAAGCATAAACAGAATGTTGTAGTTAAAAAAATGGGCTTTTGCAATAAAAAGTAGTTTTGTATCATTTCATGTGCTGTGCAATATCCCAAGTGGAATCTAATACCATTTGCTCCTCTTCCTACTCAACTGAATCCCTCCTCTATTTGATATCTATAGTACTTGCCCAAGTACTTTGCACATATTTTACATGCCCACATTTTGGAGACACAAATAGAAAAGGAAAGGGCTATATCCACAAGGACCTATAGTGAGGAGAAACAATGCACATATTGGCCAGGGAAGGATCCTTTAATCCTGAAAGTTTCAGAGGTGGTGAATGAGGCCCTAAGGAAGGAGGTTAAGGCCTCCTACCCAGGAAGGATGAGCAGAGTTTATTTGATCATGGTTGAAAGGCATTAGGGGAGGGAATAAAAAATGATTAGGACCAAGAGGAGGAGTCACCAATCAAGATAGCAGGCTCCAACATAAAAATTCTGGAGATAAAAATAATAAATGCTCAGGGTTTAGCCCCTGGCATGGACTTGGAAAGAAATGATCTAATCAGATAGTTGGGCATGAAAAGCTTTCCTGAACTAGTGATCCAGAAGTGGTCTTCACCAAGTATGATATCAGATCAGCAATGCATTTGTTCTGGAGTAATATTTGTCACATTTTTATGAATTCCACCAAGGCAACTTTTTAATAACAGTTTGTATTTTGATGAAGTAATTAATTAGAATGACAAATCTAAATGGATGCAATCAAAGACTCTCACCAGCAATAAGAAATCTTTCTTTTATTCTAAGATCTTGTGCCAGACACAGCATGATGTAGGAGAGAGTGAGTAGGCCTTGGATTCACAGATCTGGATTCAAGATCTACTCCTATCAAATACAGTCTGTGAGGTCGTGAGTAAATCATGTAATCTTTCAATAATCCAAGAGATTCTGTAACAATAATACCTGACATTTAGAAAGTACTTACTCTATGCCAGGCACTGTGCTGGGTACCTTACAACTGTCATCTCTTTTGGTCCTCACAGTAACTCTGGGAAGAAGTTACTATTATCATCCTCATTTTATAAATGAGGAAAACAGGAACTAAGTGGCTTGCCCAGGTCCACACAGCTTGTGAGAGTTTGAGGTTGGATTTGAACTCAGGTTTTACTGACTCCAGGCTCTATCTAGTGTGCCATCTAGCTGACTTTTGAGGCTGTAAGATGCACAGCAGCTGCCACTGTGCATTGGGACTGAAGGAATTTCTTCATCTGGAAGCATGAATAATAATATATGAATAATGAATAAAAATAAAAAAAACAGATTCAGGAAGAAAAAAAATTCATGACTGCAAATAATCTAAATAAACATATAATACCTTACTTGATGTGAATATTCAAACTCCATTTTCTTCATCTGCAAAATGTCCACTTCCCCAGGTCCTTTTTAAGGCTTAGATAACAAATGTAAAATGCCTTGCAAAATCTCAAGGACCATGTACTTTTCAGACATCATTGAAAACCATATCTATAGTTAGAGTTATCAAAATGTCTTGTATGGTTTTCATGCACACCATTTAGAAGTCCAGTTTAGACAACCTACTCAAGTAGACCAAAATGACATTTCCTGTGTGTTCCCTTCTCATGTTTACCCCAAATCCCTCTTATTGTATAGCATTATCCCAGAGACTTTTTTTTTGGAAATGAGAAAGTAAGTGTCCATAGTAGCATCTGCTAATGTCTTTTTAGATGCCTTTATGTAATAGAGGGAGGAGGGAAAGAGACAGAGAAAGAGAAAGACAGAAACACAGAGATAGAGGGGGGAAGGGAGGGACACAGACAGACAAAACGAACCACAGAGAGACAGAGAAACAGAGGGAAGGAAGAAACAGGGAGATGAAGGGAAGGAGTATGGAAGGAGGGAGAAAGAAATAGAGGGAGGGAGAGAGTACAGACAAAGAGACAGAGACAGAGAGAGAGGGAGGGGGAGGGAGAGACCGAGGGAGGGAGGGAGAGAGAGAGAGAGAGAGAGAGAGAGAGAGAGAGAGAGAGAGAGAGAGA
>JAJPUD010007405.1:68277-92156 GCA_023553655.1 Myrmecobius fasciatus | reverse complement strand
GAGAAGAGAAGAGAAGAGAAGAGAAGAGAAGAGAAGAGAAGAGAAGAAAGGAGGAAGACTTACAAGATAGAGCCATAGTCATATCTACAACTATTTGTCAGGAGGTTTCTTTTTGTATTTCCTTCATATGTGGTCCACTCATTTGCAGCAAACACTTCCAATACAATGAAAATCATTTTTATCTGGAGACAAAATTCATTATAAAAATACAGACAGCAAAAGAAGAAAAAAAGAAGGAAGAAGAACAAGAATAAGAAGGAAGAAGAACAAGAACAAGAAGACTTAAAGATAAATGTTCCAGTTCAACAGCCTGTGAAAGGAAAAGAAATAACGAGAGAATTCACCCTATCTCAGAAAGACAGTATATCGTTTCAGACAACTCATTCCTAAATTAGGCTAGTGTAAGCAGACAAGGGATCATGAAGATCAGACATGAATGAAAAATGACTGAAATGAAAAAAAAACCTAAAATAAAAGAAAAGAGGAGGTTCTAACTGCTCATGCTGATTCTCATTTGGGAGGAGCAGCTCCCTTCCCTTAGAATCAGTTGCCCATTTTCACTGACACAAGCATAGATGTCTCCAGGACCTATCTTCTTTGCCTACCATGATCCTTCAGTCCCTCCTTGTAACTGAGAAAAATGTCAACCCTTTTGTGGGTAAAAGATTACACATAGAAAAATGGTCTCCTCATGGAATTCTTTGGCTTAGTTTAGAGTGACAGTTTAAAATTTATAACATCCCTAGTTGCAAAATAAAGAGTTATTTCCTACTAGCCTTTAATCCACCAAATGGTATGTATATATATTTTTATATGCATATTTAATTGAAAATATCAAAAGGACTTTATTTTATAATCACTGCCTTTCCCTCCTCCATCAACCCACTGCCTCCAAAATTTAAGCTCACACCAGTGAGGCTCCAATCCCCCTGCCCTCTATTATGGTTAAGTATTTTTTTGCCCAAAGAATAACAAGTCGTCTAGATTTCTGCCAACTTAGTAATACAATTCCCCTATTTTTGCTACTTTAAAGGGGCAAAAAAATCACCTCCCAAAACATGAACCTTGAGAATTGCATTATTGAAAAAATTCCATAAAGACTAAGATTTTGTGCATTATTATGAAATGAAGTAATGAAACATAATGACTCAAAATTATTTTGCTGACATTTCAAAACTAACTTTGTGATGAATCTGTGTTTACTTAAAGGTTTATTTTTCTTCTAGGATATTCCCTCTTATCAAAGAGAGATTCTTTGCTTTAAAATGTTTGCTTGTCCCAAAATCTAATGAAATACATATTTGCTCCCTATAAGTCATTAACCCGGCCAGTCATCTGCTATTTGCTACATTAAAAAAATTATTAGTTTAAATTTTCAGCTTCTTCCCTTCTTGCCCACTTCACTAGCATATAGGTCTTGTGACCTTGGAAAAGGAAAGAACACAGCCCTGAAATGTGTTCATGTCAGCACATCAGTTTCTCCACTGGGGCTAAATTTAACCAGTAGTTTTTGGAAAGATAATCTTACTTATTCATTTTGGCAAACCACAGATCCCTGTCTGCAGTTTCCTCTTTATACTATGTCTCATTAATTACTTGAACATTTGTATTAGAGGTTATTGGCGCTCTTCACTAGACAGAATGGTTCATTTCGTAATTGCATTCTCAGACTTCTGAGTACAGGGACTCCTGTCATGATCAACCATAATAGCTCTGCTGGTGCCCATTGGTAAAATTTAAACAAACCAATAATATGATGTCGCTGATAATATGATAGAGTGTCTGGTCTCCTAGTTCTACCCTAGGGATGTAGAATATCATCCTCAGAAGCTGGGAATAAACCTGGCAGGGTTAAAATCCAGGATGTGGGCTAGTTCAATTTTCCTCTCCTCTTTCTTCTTTTATTTTCCCTATAATTCTCTCTGTTTTCTGGAGCCATCTATCCTAAATCTAGCTACCACATTCCTTTTAAAGGTGAGCCATAAAAATAAAATAAATTTCAAGCTGGACATCAGGGCAAGTGCACATCACAGGATATAGACCAAAGGAAAGAGGAAAACATATGAGCATGCTTCTGGAAACTTCAGTAAAATGATAGATGATCTTTAAGAAGAAAAAGTATTAAATTTAAAAAATATAGGAAGCCAAAGTTCTGATTTTTACTGCACTTTAATTCAATATTTTTATTCTTTTTTTCAATGTATTTTCCCATTTAGGCCAGCCCTGATTCTGGTCAATCTGTTAGATTAATAAGCCAATCTATTAGATCATCTTTGGAATTAGAATTAAATGAGACAGTTTTGGCCACTAACAAAAGGAAGTTAACTTGGATATAGCAGGGGAAGGATATTCAGAAAGGATATAGCACTGATTCAATTGGATGCAGCTCAACTTCTTCAATGTTGTCCATGATGGTTTTGTGATCAGAAGTCAGAGGAATGATTCTTCACATCCTAGATTTGTTATATTTTTTATCCCCTTGAGTCAATTAAATCTCTCTTTTTTATTAAAAGCTTTTTATTTACAAAACATATGAGTGATTTTTATACATTGACCTTTGCAAAACTTTTTTTTTGTTCCAAGCTTTTCCCCTCCTTCCCCCACCCCCACCCCTAGATGGCAGGTAATCTAATACATGCTAAATATGTTAAATTATATGATACATCCAATATATGTATACATATCTATACAGTTATCTTACTGCACAAGAAGCATAAGATCCAGAGAGAAAAAAACAACCTAAGAAGGAAAACAAAATGCATGGAAATATTCACAGAAAGCATTAAAATGCTGTGTTGTGGTCCACACTCAGTTCCCACAGGCCTCTCTCTGGATGTATATGACTATCTTCATCGCTGAACAATAGGAACTGGTTTGAATCACAACATTGTTGAAGAGAACCATGTCCATCAGAAGAGTCAATTAAATCTGAAGAATGGATTCTCAACACAGCTTAAGGAGAAGGCCTGAATGAGTAGGGTCTGCTCCTAAGATAAAATTATTATTTTTATCCTTGGCTGAATGTTTTCCACTGACAGATATAGCCACTCATTCAATCCATTAACTAGGATATAATATGTGTCAGGAGCTAGACTAGTGCTGTGAACAGAAAAACAAAAATGAAAGTTTTCTTGCCCTTAGGGAGCTCACAATTGAACTCAACACAGTGGCTAGCACAGAAGACTCAATAAATGTTTAATTAAATTGAACACTGCAGGTCTTCTAAAAATTTAGGTTACTTCATAAATGTCTCAATTTCTCAGTTTACTCAAACACTTTATCCATGAAAAAAAATTGGTCTAATGAATTAGACTGTGTCCTAAGGATATCATAGAATTGATTGATTCAATTCAACAAAGGTTGATTTATTACTTACTGAAGGACTGGTATTGCAGTAAACACTGGGACTACAAAGACAAAACCACAATTTAAACAAAACTGCAAAGACAAATACAAAAACACAATTTCTATATCTATTTGAGGAATACTTATATACAGAGAGTAAATGCAAAATTATATAATGTAGGGAAGGGGAGGGGAGATAGAAGGAGACAGAGACTTGAAGATTGAGACAAAGAACACTAATTATTGGAGAAGGGGATCACTGAAGACCTCATTTTAGAGGGGCAACTGTTCTGTGCTCAGACCCAATGTAGGTCATCAACCTGAGAGTATAATGTTAACTTTTAAAGGTTCTTGCCTTCTCCTGGACCAATAGCTTAGAAGTCAGCCTAAAATGAAAACTTCTCTTGGTCCCACCTAGTCTCACAAATTCTAACTTTATACATCTCAGATTCCCCTGCAGCAGCTTAATACCCATTTGGGATCAACTGCATCTGACCAGGTCAAGGGGTTATATCAGGATTACTGGCTGAATAATCCACTAACCAGCTGATTCCCACAGAAGTGCAGAGTAGCAAAATATAAAATCTACAATGCAAATAAAAAGTGTAGATGAATACATGTATTACATCATTAGTCCTGTCCCTTCAGGCTATGACTCAGTACTGACTTTAATAAGTAGTTTTAAAAAAATTATGCATCATCACTTTTTATTATTTCTTTTGACAATTTTAAATATATTTTATTTTTCTCCATTTACATGTCAAAATATTTCTTAACATTCACTTTTTAAAATTTTTCAGTTCCAAATTATCTCCCTCCTTTGCTGCCCTCCTCACCTCATTGAGAAAGCAGGCAATTAGATATAGGTTATACATGTGCAGTCATGCAAAACACATTTCCATGTTAGTCATGTTGTAAAAGAAAACATACACCAAAAAAAATCACTAGAAAAAAATAGGGAAAAGATATGATTGGATCTGCATTCAGATTCCTTCAGAACTTTCTTTAGAGATGGAGAGATGTCTTGGATCATTGTATTGCTGAGAAGAGCAAAAGTCGTTCACAGTTACCAGTGATATTAAGCAAGACTAAGAAACAATTTGACTTAAATTATTTCAAAGGGTCATAGATTTAAAGTTGGAAGGGACCTTTCAGATGGAATGGCACCCCTCATTGTATAGATAGCCACATTGAGATTCAGTAACTTGCTGGAGGTTGCCTAGGCAGTAAGTTGGCAAGGGTAACAACAAATCCAACAGCCTGTGCATTGAGCCAAGACACTTCCCTTTGGAATTACAAGCAATCCACCTCTCTTTATAGCTTTATTTTATTTCATGTACCCTCATTCATTCCAGCCAAACTAGCCAGTCTGTTCTCCATATATAAGATTCCATCTCCTATTTCTATTCCTTTGCATGCATAGTCCTCCCTCTTTGGAATATACTTCTTCCCCATTCCCTCCTAGAATTCCTAGCTTCCTTCAAAGCACAGTTCACATCTCCTACCAAAAATCTGGTACCTTCTCACAATGGACTCTAGTGACTCCCTATTACCTACAGAACAAATTTTTTTTTAAAAAAATCTTCTGTTTGCATTCAAAGCCCTTCATAATATGACTTTTCCAGGGTCCTTATTTCTCTCCACATCCTCAATAATTCAATGACTTTGTCTTCTTGCCATTCCACGAACAAGACCCATCATCTCTCAGTTTCAGGCCTTTTTTCTGTCTCCCATGCCCAAAATACTCTGCCTCTTCATCTCTACTTCCTGGCTTTCCCAGCTTCCTTTAAATCCCAACCAAAATTCTACCTTCTATGGGAAGCTTTTCACAGCTCCTTTTAATTTTGCTTCTTTAAATCATTTCCTCTTTTTTCCAATATCGTTCTTGTTTGTGTATATTTGTTTGCATGTTGTATCCCTCATTAGATTGTAAGAAAGAACTGTCTTTTGTGTTTTTTTGTATCCCTCAGTGTTTAGCACAGTGCCTGACAAATAGTAGGTACTTAATAAATGTTTATTGAATTCTCATCTTTCTCCCTTGTTACTAGTGCTCACTCCTCTTGAAATCACTCTATATAATTTTTTGTGTTTTTTATTTACTTATCTGTATACATACTTTATCCTCTCCATAGAACATAAACTCCTTGCAGATTGGACTTCAATTTTTGTCTTTTTGCTCCTCATGCCTAGAACAGTGCCTTGCATATAGCAGGCACTTAAATGTTTGTTGAATTGAATTGGATTACATTGGTGCACTTTTAAAATCCTATATAAGACTCAGAAATCAGAGTGGTACCAAGAATCCATGGAGGTCATGAGCCAAACCAGGAGTACAAAACTGTCTGCCAAAAAAAATGTAACTAAATTGATGTGGGTGGCTTTAAACAAGCCTGACATCAACTGACCTGATTGGGGGAAAATTGATAGAATTAGTCCATTCAGTCAAAGCTAGAATTAAATACCATATTTGGTGAGGCTGGTAAAACAGCCCACAGTTTGGCCAATTTAACTGGTTATTTTTCATTATTTCTACTTGCTAACTAGTTGTTTCCTGACACTGAGACTTAAGTTATTTGATTTCTAAAGGAATAGATTTGAATTCTACAAAGATTCCAAGATGGTTTGTTGTGTTTATCTCTGAGTATCAACAAAACATATCACCAGTACTGGAATTATTAGCCCATTTCCCATTCACTCCGATGGGTTGGGTCACTAGATCACTGTTAATAAGTCTTCTCGGGGCTCTGGTAGCAACTCTAAGAGATTAAGGTTGAGGGGAGGGATTCTTCCTAAGGCTATTATCTCATGGGTTCCCACCAATGTGCTTCCTAACATAATTATCAATTGGTTAGCAGTCAGCCAAATTTAATTAGCTTTTAGAAAGTATGTACTACACAAGTATAGTTTGTACAAAATATTTCCCTCTCCTTGTCCCAGAAACTACATTTTCCCACAAGTGCACTCCAAGATCAGGGGAAAATGGGCTCAAGCTTATAGAGGACATATGTGACAAAGTGATAGTTCACAACTCCTGGAACTGCTTTTGCTGGAGTCCTCAAAATGTTCCCCTTAGGAATCACGTAGCTTTACTCCTGGGCTCTTTGCAGAGTCCTAAATCTGTATCCCAGTCTGTCTTTATCTCCAACTGGAAACTTAGCCATCAGCTTATCTGGAGACACTGGTTAGAGGCTGATGAAAGATAGAAGTCTTCTCAACTTCTGAAGTTGTTAAGGAAGTAATGAGGAGGCAGAGAGTAAGTCTAAGACCACAACCAAAGCAAAAGCTTCTGCTCATCCCCCTCTATCTTCCAATTGCTTCCTTCTCAGGAGGTTAACTCTAGCATAATTATCAGGGCTCAAATTTTCTCCAGCCTCAACTGACTTGATAATTTTAGACAGCCTAACAGACATCATCACATTTCTTCAGCCAATCCAAATACACTTTCTGTGAAACATTTCAGTTCATCCAACGGCCTTCAAGAACTTTTCACAGTCCAAAGTTCTGATTGAGGTATTTTCTTAGATGAATATAGCAAGATATAGTATCATATCACTTACTTCAGGTAGGATGAGGTGATTTGATTAATGTAATCAATTAAAACTATCTTCATACCCAAGGCAACAAGAATATATCAATAAACAAATTTCATTTTGCAACTAAAAATTGGGGTAGTAAATGATGGTCTTGGTATGAGAAAATTTTTTTTTGTGATTGGTTGACTGACCTTTTCCATTACAAGTGATCTATGAGCTTTATTGATCACAGAATCTCCGAGTAGGAAGGAAACTCAGTGGTCATTTAGTACAAGAAGTACCTTAATTTAAAGTGTCTAACTAATGCAACAGCTTCCTCAGCCCATAAATTCCTGGCAGAAATTTCCATCTCATCCAGCACAAAGGATAGAAATAGAGGTAACCTTCAGGTATTATCTCTAGTATCTCTACTGCTCCCCGCCCCCCAAAATTTTACCAGATGGGATCTCTAGTCTGGTTTTGCTGGGAAGAAATGAGCATAGTGAAGTCATTGAGAAAAAGCTAAAAATTGGGGCAGCTAGGTGGCACAGTGGATAGAGCACCAGCCCTGAAGTCAGGAAGACCTGAGTTCAAATCTGGTCTCAGACACTTAATATTCCCTAGCTGTGTGACCTTGGGCAAGTCACTTAACCCCAATTGCCTAAGCAAAAAAAAGAAAAAGCTAAAAATTGAATCTCATGTTCTGCTCTAAACGATGAAAAATTTTATTCCCACCTTTAAGATTTAAATTAAGTGAAAGAACTTCCTGCTGCTTTAATATCTTTAAAAGAGAAATGCTGGCTATTTTTCTGCTGAAATATTTGAAAAACTAATACTCCAAATCTATGATTTGCTGGATATGGTAGTGCAAGTCTTTAATACCTGCTGTTGGATAGGCTGAGGCTGGTGGACCACTTGTACTCAGGCATTCTAAGCATCAGTAGGGTTAAAGCTAATTGGATATCTAAATTAAGTCATTAAATATGGTGAGCCCCTGATGGTTAAACACCCATTAGATTGCCTAAAGAGAATACAAGGGGCCTAGACAAGAAATTAAAGCAGATCAAAATTCTCATGTTGATCAGCAGTGGAGTCAGACCCATGAGCAGAGACCAGTCTTCTAAAAACAAAAGTTATTTCAATCACCAAATCATAGAATTTGAGATTCCAAAGGGATCTCAGTAGCCATCTAGTCCAACCCATATACAGATCTCCAGTTGACCAGTGGCCATCTACTCTCTGCATCAGAACCTCCATGGAGATACAAGTTGAATCAGCCTAGCCTGCTTTGGGATTATTCTAATTATTAGGAAGTTTGTTGTTATTATTGTTTTCTGACATCTAAAACATGATCTGTACCCTTGAGATACTCACACTCTAATGGGGAGACAACATAGAAATTATACATACACACACAGATGGATATATGAATATACACATGCATATATGTATATGTGTGTAATATGTATATATATGCATATATCTGTTATATGTGTGTTTTTTAATACAAATAAACTTCAACCAACAACTACATGTGTGTGTATATATATTCATATATGTCTATTTTATGAATGTTTGTTTTATATATAAAAGCTTCAATGAACAATACATGTACATATATACATAATAATACACACATGTGTGTGTATTGTGTGTGTGATATACAGGGTATCCCAAAATTCATAGTGTGGTATTCATCTTCTATGTATAATAAGAGGTAATCTCAGAGGAGCACTCAGAGGAGAGAGGAAGGAAGATGAGAAAGGAGGAAGGAAGATGAAAAAGGTGGAAGGAGGGAAAAAGGGAGGAGGTACTCAGCAAAGTCTTCTTGCAGATAATGGGATTTGAGTAGAGCCTGGAAAGAAGCCAGAGAAATTAGGAAACAAAAGTGAATAGAGAGGAAATTCCAGGCCATATCAACACTGCTTATAACATAGTTTTGCACACAGTAGGTACTTAAATAGCCTTGGAATTGAATTTAACTGAACTGGATGCTTTTCAGTGCCTTCTAGTTTTTCCCCATTCATTAGAATGTACACTCCTTGAGGGCAGAGATTGTTTTAGCCTTTCTTAGTTTCTCCAGTGCTTAGCACAGTGACTGACAGGTGGCAGGTGCTTAATAAATGTTTGTTGCCTGACTGAATGAATGACCCCTTTCCATCTTTTTTAACTTACACTTGCTTTGTTCTTTTCTCTCATAGGCTATATTCCACTTGATGAAAGTTCTCTTTGGTTGAACAGCTTGTTGGCCATTTGTTTAAGATGCAAAACAGCTTCTCTGAATGCAAGTGACTCATTGCTAGCCTGTTGAGCACCTTCTGCCATAATTTCACATAATCATCCCAGGGTACAGCTGCTAGGAATGCAGTCCATCATATCAAATGATCCCATTTGGGCAGATTAAGATAATGCATCTCAAAATGGCACATCTGAGAGTACATATTATGATAGCCAGAAAGCCACTGGCTTTTCTTAGATAAGTTGGAAAGAAATGAGACTAGAGAAGCTTTTAAGAAAATATATTCAAAGAAACAAGTTTTTAAGGGTTTTAAAAAATCTTAAAAAAATTTTAAAAACAGATTGCCACTCATCATTCACATCTTCTCAACCTGTGCAATCCTCAGTCATGTCTTTTTTTTTTATCAATCCCTCTCAAGTGGGCATATTTATTTATAAGTAGGAATCATCTGTAAAACTCAGCTTCCTCCATGGTCACCCTTGAACCAGATGTTCTCTCGTAATGTGAGCTCTTCCCAGGTGACTACTGGCTTTGTGGGGAAAGAACAAAAAGTAGATTTAGGTTTCATCTCTGCACTTGAATTCATTAGTGACTCTGGGTCATTGATGAATTCAAATGATAAAATCAAAGATACACAAACTTAGAGCTGAAAAAGACCTTAGGGGTCATTCTACCTAACACTGTCATTTTATAAATAAAGAAATTAAGTCCAGAATGTTTCAATCGATTGGCCAACCTTATGGAAAGTAAATGCTTAAGTCAAGATTTGAACTGGTACTTCACTCTTCAAATCCACTGCTCTTCCCATGACTTCAGGCAGCTTTATTTAGCATCAAGGATCATGAACTTCATTGAGCTTTTCTGCTTGGTAGTCATTTCAGAATCACTAACCTTTTTCTCCTTCCTATTTTCACTAACAAAAAACCCCTGAATACTTTGAACATAATGTTCTCAACATTATAGCTTTGTTATTCTTGTTTTTATTGCTTTGCAGTAAAGAAATCCCTAAGATTTCTGTGAAAAATTTGACCTCAAAGCATTTACTTACTTGTGATTTTCTAATTAAGAATGATAAAAAAAAAATTGGGGAGCTAGACTGAAGTGAGACAAAGAAAAAGAAAAAGATATAGAACTAGTTAGTGTTATTACAGAGAGGAATGTGAAATAACCAGCTAGACTGTCCTCCCCAGGAATGGAAGAATTTAGGTTCAGGCAGATCATTCTGTAGCTGAGACTACACATAAGAAAAGAATGCTGATCCGTAGAAGTGAAGAGTGGAGAACTGAGGAAGGGAAAGATTCTTTCTAGGATGAGAAAAATTCATGGGATTCTAACTAAAAATGGCCTTGGGCTGTTGGGTGTGCATCTTAAAATAAGTCAATTGATTTTGTAGATGAAAACCTCCAGGACTGGTATCCACAACAGAGAAGTCCTTTATTGAATTGTTTTCTGAGTCAAATTCCATCATAGTAGTGAGGTTGGCTATTTACAATGTCATTATTCCTCCATGGAAGTTAAAGATTTAGTTGGAAGATAGTTTTTTTTTCTTCTCATGATGGACAAAGCAATCAGTCTATTACCTAGGGATGGACTGTTAAAATGCAGTTTTAAGAAATGTAAGAATAATTATCTTCTGCACTCCCATATTTGGTTGTTATGTCCACAAACTTATACTAGTTAAGTCAGGGAAATGACTTTTTTCGCACTTTGACAAATACAGAAAGAATACAAAGAAGTAAGATTATAAAGATGAATTAATAGAAAAATTTTCCTGTGAATCTAAAACAACAGAACTATTTAGAGAGTATTAATAATTATGATTCATGTTAATTTAAATGTTAAATATCAAGATATATTAAGAAAAAACATTTTGTTAGGGTAGGTTTCAATCATGAAAAAACTAACTTTCTCTCTTGCCTCATCATCATAAATAATTTTCATAAGTTAGCTCAAAAGATCAAGAGGCAGACCTGATATCCTTTAACAAAAAGAGTTTACTCAGCAATTATATGGAAAAGATTCTCAACAAAGATTTAACATCATTCCCTTTGGGAACCACTCCTTTCTCCTGTGTATTTGCTATCAGCATGAGGTCAAAAGAGTATGCTGACCTGTGGCAATAAGCCCATCAAGCCAGAGAACCCCTAGCCCTCTCTCTGCTGTACCACTCAGTTGCCTAGATGTTGTAAATGTATAATTAACTGAGATGTAGAACTGAATAGAAAGAGAACAGCATGCTGGATCGCCTTTGGAAAATTACAGTTCTTCAAATGATCCCAACATTCTCTCTGCAAGAAAAGTCCATCTTTTTGATATTTTTATTCTTCTGGTAATATATAACAATGAGGCACGGAATAATACTACAATCTGTGAATCACTGAAGATGAGAATCACCCAAAGAACAAGAAGAAGCCCATGATGCTTATGAGTTGGCTACAAGATGGAACAAACCAGGAATTATGTAGGAGAAACAGTTTAAAGGCTATCATTAAAAATGTGGGGGGGAGCAGCTAGTTGGTGCAGCCCTGAAGTCAGTAGGACCTGAGTTCAAATCTGGTCTCAGATATTTCACATTTCCTAGCTGTGTGACCCTGGGCAAGTCACTTAACCCTAATTGCCACAGCAAAAAAAAAGTGGGGCCAGGAAAAAAAAGGCTGAAATTTAATGAGAGAAAAGTAAAAAATGATGGATAGCCTGTGTGCTCTTTTAAATAAACAAACAAATAAGTGAATTAGTAAAATTAAATAAACAAATGAATTTAGAGGAAGGCCTTTGGTATTTCAAGTATAGTCTCCTGCTGTGTTTGGAATATAGAACCAAATGATGAGATTGATGATTAGGCACCAGATAATGAGATTGAGAGCATTTGACACCAAATGTTAGTTTGATCATGTGAAGAATTCACAATGGTGGCTTTCTTTGGCAAAAGGTAGGTTTATTTAGAAAGGGTTACAGACAAAATAAAGAGATACATTAGACACCAGGAATGGTAAATATAAAATAGACTAAGGAGAGCATATAGTTAGCAAGGCAAGGAGTTTTAATAATTAATAATAGAAAGGACAAGTTCCCTAGGGGAACTTACAATTAGCCAGGAGAAATGGAATACTCCATTAGGTGGGAACATGCCCTTAACTGGCAAGCCAAATCCAATGAGGGACTTAGCACCCTAAAATAGTTAACTATAAGAAAAAGAGAAAGGCACCATGAGGCATGAGGGAGGGGTAAAGAGAAAAACACCACAAAGCAGAATGCTGTGGAGGGCTTAACTCAAAGGGGTTCAGCAATGACCACATGAGCCATGGACGATTTATAGGGAAAATTTATCCTCAGGGGTTTGATATAACTTGGATTTCTGACTGGACATAGCATTGTGGGACTACTCAGGACCTCCACAGAGGGTGGAACTATAAGGTTAAACTGATCCCCATCACTGCCCTTCCTTACTTATCTCAGGGAGTAATTTTATTAATACTTCAGGCTCTCTTTGCTAACAGCACTTAGTAATACAGGACCTCATTACTTTTTTTTTTCCTTTTTATTTTCAAAATATATGCATGGATAGTTTTTCAACATTGACCCTTGGAAAACTTCATGTTCCAAATTTTCTCCCCTTCCCCCCACTTCCTCCCCTAGATGGTAATTCAGTATATGTTAAACATGTTAAAATATATGTTAAATCTAATATATGTATACATCTATTAACATGAAAATGCTATGTTGTGATCCACAGTTAGTTCCTACAGTCCTTTCTCTGAATGTAGATGGCTTCATCACAAGATCATCGAACTGGTCTGAATCATCTCATTGAAAAGAGCCATGTCCATTAGAATTGATTATCATATAATCTTGTTATTGCCATGTTCAATGATCTCCTGGTTCTGCTTATTTCACTCAGCACCAGTTCACCTAAGTCTCTCCAGTCCTCTCCAAAATCATCCTGCTGGTTGTTTCTTATAGAACAATAATTTTCCATAACATTCATACACCATAATTTATTCAGCCACTCTCCAATTGATGGGAATCCATTCAGTTTCCAGTTTCTAGCCACTACAAAAAGGGCTGCCACAAACATTTTTGCACATGTGGGGCCCTTTCCTTCCTTTAAGATCTCTTTGGGATATAGGCCAATGGAAACACTGCTGGGTCAAAGGGTATGCACAGTTTGATCACTTTTTGAGCATAGCTCCAAATTGCTCTCCAGAATGGTTGGATCCATTCACAGTTCCACCAACAATGTATCAGTGTACCAGTTTTCCCACATCCCCTCCAACATTCGTCATTATCTTTTCCTGTCATCTTAGCCAATCTGAGAGATGTGTAATGATATTGCAGAGTTAAATTAATTTGCATTTCTCTGATCAATAGTGATTTAGAGCACCTTTTCATAAGACTACAGAGTTTCAATTTCTTCATCTGAAAATTGTCTGTTCATATCCTTCGACCATTTATCAACTGGAGAATGACTTGAATTCTTGTAAATTTGACTCAATTCTCTATATATTTTAGAAATGAGAAAGGGTTCTTTATTAGAACCCTTGAATGTAAAAATGTATTCCCAGTTCATTGCTTCCCTTCTAATCTTCTCTGCACTGGTTTTTTTTTTAATTTTTATTTTTTAATTTTATTTTTTTAATAATAAAGCTTTTTATTTACAAAACATATGAGTGACCTTTCAACATTGACCTTTGCAAAAAAACTTTTTTTTCCCAAGCTTTTCCTTTCCTTCCCCCCACCCCCCACCCCTAGATGACAGGTAATCTAATACATGCTAGATAGGATAAATTATATGACAAATACAGTACATGTATACATATCTATACAGTTATCTTACTGCACAAGAAACATCAGTTCTAGAAAGAGAAGAAGAAAAAAAACAACCTAAAAAGGAAAACAAAATGCATGGAAATATTCACAGAAAGCGTTAAAATGCTGTGTTGTGGTTCACTCTCAGTTCCCACAGGCCTCTCTCTGGATGTATATGACTATCTTCATCGCAGAACAACTGGTTTGAATCACATCATTGTTGAAGAGAACCATGTCCATCAAAATTGATCATCCCATAGTCTTGTTGCTGTGTATAATGTTCTCCTGGTTCTGATTTCACTCAGCATGAGTTCATGCAAGTCTCTCCAAGCCTCTCTGAAATCCTCCTGTTGGTCATTTCTTACAGAACAATAATATTCCATAACATTCATATACCATAATTTATTCAGCCATTCTCCAATTGATGGGCATCTTTTCAATTTCCAGTTTCTTGCCACTACAGAAAGGGCTGCCACAAACATTTTTGCACATGTGGGTCCCTTTCCCTCCTTTAAAATCTCTTTGGGATATAGGCCCAGTAGAAACACTGCTGGGTCAAAGGGTATGCACAGTTTGATAACTTTTTGATCATAGCTCCAAATTGCTCTCCAGAATGGTTGGATCCGTTCACAGTTCCACCAACAATGTATCAGCGTCCCAGTTTTCCCACATCCCCTCCAACAGTTATCATTATCATTTCCTGTCATTTTAGCCAATCTGACAGGTGTGTAGTGGTATCTCAGAGTTGTCTTAATTTGCATTTCTCTGATCAATAGTGACTTGGAGCACCTTTTCATGTGACCGGAAATAGTTTCAATTTCTTCGTCTGAAAATTGTCTGTTCATATCTTTTGACCATTTGTCAATTGGAGAATGGCTTGAATTCTTATATATTTGAGTCAATTCTCTATATATTTTAGAAATGAAGCCTTTATCAGAACCTTTGGATGTAAAAATATTTTCCCAGTTTACTGCTACCCTTCTAATCTTGTCTGCATTCATTTTGTTTGTACAAAACCTTTTTAACTTCATATAGTCAAACTTATCTATTTTGTGATTAATGATGACCTCTAGTTCTTCTTTGGTCACAAATTCCTTCCCCCTCCACAGGTTTGAGAGGTAAACCATCCTACATTGTTCTAATTTGTTTATAATATCATTCTTTATGCCTAGATCATGAATCCATTTTGACCTTATCTTGGTATATGGTGTTAGGTGTGGGTCAATGCCTAATTTCTTCCAGACTAGTTTCCAATTATCCCAACAGTTTTTGTCAAATAGTGAGTTTTTATCCCAAAAACTGGGGTCTTTGGGTTTATCAAATACTAGATTACTGGTTTTGTTTTTATAAAAACTCTTTAGTTTAATATAATCAAAATTATCTATTTTGTGTTCAATAAGGAATTTGGCCACAAATTCCTTTCTTCTCCACAGATCTGAGAAGTAAACTATCCTATATTCTTCCAATTTGCTTATAATATCACTAAATCACGAACCCATTTCAATCTTATCTTGGTTTACAGTATTAGGTGTAAGTCAACCTAGTTTCTGCCATACTAATTTCCATTTTTTCCTAGCAGTTTTTTGTCAAATAATGAGTTCTTATCCAAAAACGTGGGTCTTTGGGTTTGTCAAACACTAAACTACTGTAGTCATTAACTATTTTTTTCCTGTGATCCTGTCCTATTCCACTGCTGAACTACTCTATTTCTTAGCCAGTACCAAAGGGTTTGATGACCGCTGCTTTATAAAATAGTTTTAGGTCTGGTACAACTAATCCATCTTCACTGGCATTTTTTCCCCATTAATTCCCTTGAGATTCTTGACTTTTTGTTCCTCCAGATGAATTTTGTTATTATTTTTTCTAGATCTGTAAAATAATTTCTTGGCAATTTGATTGTATGGAACCTCATCACTCTTAAATTGGATTTGGCAAAAATATGTATGGATAAGTATAGCACAAGATGAGCAGATACGAATGTTCTAACCTCAAATGTGTATGAAGAGTCCACTTCCGTAAACTCACAGTTCCACAGAAGAACCAAAATAGTCAGATGTCTCACCAAAGCCAGTTTTCACTGTCTTTTTATATATTAAACAAAAATGCATTAGCAAAGCAAAACAATATATCTTTGTAAACATGCTTTGCTTAGTTCTTCATGAATAAAATTTGCTGATGGCCCTTTGCTTAGGAGAAGATTTCAAGAAGCTAATGTTGGTTCCTTTGACAATTGTAAATCTAAATTTTTGAGATTCACATGTTGTTTACACAAGAGAGTCAGCTTTCCTAGGGTTCATCTTAAGAACAATTTCAAACAGTCTGGCTTGTAACCTTCTGCCCTGATCCCTTAAGTTATCAAAACAAAAGCAGTGAGAACCAGAGTCTAACTATGTAAAGGCCATCAAAACTAACCATTACTAATGACGCTCTTTATTGCTTTTACCCAGAGCAGGCAATCACTCCCCTTGATCCATACAACTCAAAATAAGCATCTCCTCTTGGTCATTGCTAGTGACTTGCACAAGTTTCTGTCTAACATGGAAGGAGGCTTTACTCTCAATGCCTTATTTGCAAACAACAAAAATCACGATCTGGTTAATAAGATGCTTGCTCTTGCTCAAGTTTTGCCTTTCATTTATTATTTATTGTAATAGGTGTATATAATATAATAATATATAATAGCATGTAATAGGTGATTGATAAATATTTAATGTCCCTTTCTCCCCCACCATAAAGAGAAAAAAAGATTCAAGATATGATGTCTCTTAATCTCATGTTGCCCTTTCCAAACCTGTGCTGTTCAATCACAGACCAGGATGACGGAACTCATCTAACCTCTGACCTTTCTGGAGCAAGATATTCATGTGTCTTCATACCACATACCACATAAGTCGAAGATGACATTGAATTGCTGATGTTTTTTAGTCTCTTTTATTTTCTTTTTCAAATTGATTCTTTGTTTTTCCATCATCATTCAATTTCAAGCGATTGAGGAAAGAGGAAGGAGTGAGGAAACAAAGTTATTGTCAAAATCTTTTCCTAAGAAATTCCTCAAACAAAACATTCTATCTCCCATTCCAATCTGTGTGCCTTTATAGAGCCTGTCCCTGCCACCCCTGAAATGAATTATTTTTTCACCTCTGCCTCTTAGAACTCTGGCTTATATTAAAACTCAATTCATATACCATCCCCTGAATCCCCACCTCCAACTACTATTGATTACACCCAAACTGAAATTATATTGAATTGACCATATGTACCTAAATTTGTTGTTTACTTCAATGGAATATAAGCTCATTGAGGTCAGAGTTATTTTTGTTTTATTTTTGTCTTTTTATCTCTAGCACCTGGCATACAATCTGATATAAAATGAGAACAAATTGATTATAAATTCTTTGAGGGTTGGAACTGCCTTTAGCCTCTTTTTGGGTTCCCAATGCTTAGGACAAGTTGCATGCAGTAGGCACTTAATAAATGCTTATTAATTGATTGTATGATTAAGAATGGCATTAACAGTGAATTTTTTCAGGCTATCCTTCTAATCTTCAAACCACAGAAATCCAAAGAAAGTTTCCAAAAACAAACTTCTTTAGATCTTCCCCTAGCACCCCAATAACTAATGACTATCTTTATTTTATATGAAAAGAAACTGCAGTAGACTTAAGCTATTTGCCTGGGATCACATAGTTACTAAGTATATGAGTTAGGATTCCAACTCAGACCTTCCTGACTCAGACTAATACTAAGCACTGCACCACACAGCTGCCCCAGTAACTAGCAAAATGACACAGATGATATGTGCTTCATCTTTTTGGCTACCAGATTTTCCTTTCCTCTGTTCCTTATAATCTGAGAATTTTGCCATCCATATAATTTGGAGAGTATGAGTATTTGCTATCTATTAAATATATAATTCTTAAATTTGTGTGCATCAATGTTATATTGGGCAACTGTAGGGAATGCTTTTGTATTATTCTTGTTCTAATATAATCTATTTACTGAATTCTTGTTGCATTTGTAATTGTCAACCACAGCCTCATTGTTTAATCATTTATGAAAAATACTGAGCTGCAGGTGTGTAATTCTGAGTACTCGATCATGTTAAAGTATGCTGAATTTTTGTAACTTGCAGTGATATGTTGCACATTTCTTTTTATGATTCCCTTGTACAAACTCCATGGATCACTAAGTTCAAGCTTCTTAAATAGCTTCTCTGTAATGTATCCTCTGGTGTATCCTGGTGACAATGATTTTGATCCTTAATTGCCATAATAAATCCCTCCATTTTCATAAATAAATACAAGTAATTCAGTCATTTAGGAGATGCTTCTTTGGCATCATACTACTGATTGAGTTCATGTATATGTCATCCAAGGAGGGCATTTTAATTCCACACTTGGATCACACTTGGATCAGTACCATTCAGAGGCTAGATTTCATTTTCACTTGATAAATCTGATTGCATTTATCTATTGTCAGGCTTCATTACTGTTCAGGGAAAATTGATGGCTTCTGGTTATCATTCACCTTCCTCTTATTTAAAAAGGGAACTCAACATAGTTTTCTTTACCATTTCCTACCAGCTACCCAGCTTTTGGATATTTTCAGAACTCTTCATCATGGCCTTACTTTGGACACTTTTTTCCCCCAACTTGGATTTTCAGCTTCTTTTTGTGTGTTGTGTTCTCCCATTCAATTAATTGTAAGCTCCTTGAGCATGAGGATTGTATTTGTTTTTATGTCCTGACTGACAGACTGACTCACTGAATAATTTTTAGCAAGGAAGTGATAATCTTTCTTTAGCTGCCTTGAGAGAATGGGTTCTGCATTTTATTAAAATTTATTTTTAATTGTATTTTTATGCCTTCCAAATCTGTTTTGAAATGGATGATATTGAATAGAAATTAATTGTGTAAAGGTATTTTTACCAATCTATTCTCATTTCAAAATGTGAATCTCATTAACACATTAAGGCACATTTTCCTCTTTTATAACTTTATGGTTAATGTGCATAAGACTTGCCTTCATCCATTGGTTCTACTTGACTTCCGTATTCACTCAGACATTTTGTCTCCATTTTTCCTTGATTTACTTAAGAATGTTATACTTAATGAGTTCCTAGGTCATCTTGATATCACTGAGGAAAGATTCCAAATGATAAACAATCTTTTTAATACTATTTGGTGGAACCACATAACACAATGTCACTTATGTGCATCAAATAATCAAAAAGATATTTTCATTCAAGCTCCTTTTTAACTTGGAAGTCACATATTTCTATTTAAGAGAAAACATAACTGACTTAATACTTGGCAGAACCAAAATGGGTTTAAACTATCCCCTTATAAATGCCATATTTTGTACCAATTATCATTAGCATAATTGCACTATTCAAGGTATATGCCACTGGCAAGCTTTAAATTTGTTTTTTCATTGTTGTTCACTCATGTCCAACTCTTTTTCTTGGCATACTGGCGTGACTGGCCATTACTTTTTCCAGTGGAATAAAACATTCAAGTCACACATCTGGTAAGTGTCTGAGGTCAGATTTGAACTCACATCTCTCTGACTGCAGGCCCAGTGCTCTATTCGCTGAACCACCTAGGTGGCTCATGCTTTAAACAGAGAACAATTTTCAACATCAAATATTCTAGCGTTTTTCCTAAACTTGCATCTATTTTGTGTAATTGCAGTAAGGAATCAAGTCACCGACTTTGTGCTAATTCATAAAGGCAGAGTAAATGCTTTCAGCAATGAAGGTACCAAATAGCAGTTGTTGGGGGCAGAATTTAGAAGCTTTCCAATCATTTCCAGAAACTTTCTCCATCTGTGCAGGCAATGGTTAGTGCCTTTATTAATTATGAGTCTTGTTTGGTTTAAGCCATCAAAAGACAAGTAGTTCATAATTCTTCCTGACAATTTAACACACTGATGTAATGGGCTCTATTTTCCTCCCAAATGTGGCAATGTCTTTCCTCTCCAAAACCTTATCAATAACAGAGGAGAAAGAGAAAATGTTAATGAAAAAACCAAAAGGATGGGTCATGTCCAGAAGCAAAGAGAGGCCTCCTTTGAAATATTTCCAAGAGATGCACTATTTGTAGAGCTATAAATTGTCAGAATGATTCTGGAAAGCTATTTGGATCTTTGCCCCCCAAAAAAGTTTCTAAACTGTGCACTGACACACTGTTACCAGTACTAAGGCCCATGCCTCAAGGAGACCAAAAAAAGTGAAAAACTTTCCATATATAAAAAAATATTTATAGCAGGTTTTTTTTATGGTGGCAAAGGACTGAAAACTAAGGGAATATCCATCACTTATGGAAAGATTGAACAAATTATGGTATATGGATGTAATTGAATACTGTCATGTTGTTAAGAAATGAAAGGAAAATCTGGCAAGACTTATATGGAGTAACAAAGAGGGAGAGTAGTAAAATCCAATGAATAATTTAACATTGCAGAAAAATAAATAATTTTGAAGGATTTAAGAATTCTGACCAAATGTAATATTCAATCTTGATTCTGAAGGATATTAGAGAATGCAAACTACTACCAATACAAAGAGGTTGGTCTAATATGAGAATGAGATACACATTTTTGGAAATGTCCAATATGCATAATTCTTTCACTTGATTATGCCTATTTGTTACAACAATTTAATTTTTTTCCTCAGTAGGAAAGAGAGGAGAGAAAATTAATAAATTCTTGGTGATTGAAAAAAATGTATTTAGAAAAAGAAAATATTTTGAAGAATGAAACTTCTCTGATAATTCTGTCATAGTATTATAAGTCTTTCTAATTCCAAATTGTGTGCCTTATTAAGATGTGAGATATACTTGCTATCCAATCATCACAATAAGAACTGAACTTGTAACTAAATCCTGTCTCTTAAAATGATTAGTTGTGTAATCCTAGTTAAGTAGCATTGCTTGAAATTTCAGATTTTTCATCTAAAAACTGGGAGTGTTTCCATGAAGAAACTATTTTGTGCACTATTTTTATTATCACTAAGAAAATAAATTCAGGTTACTCCATTTCTTCACTAGCAGAGAATACTCTCCTTAATCATTTACATGGTGCAATGAATTAGTCTTAGGGAGTTGTCAGAAAACTATGGTAGCTAAAGATCCATATGGTAGCTGAGCAGATGGTAGCCAAGGAGCATATAACTAGTAAGTACCAGAAGCAAGATCTTGATCCAGGTTGTCCAGGACAACATTTTATCTACTGTGCCACAGTGTCACTGTTATTATCATTGCCATCACTTCTTTGAACAACAGACTTGTGATCTCATTGGCATAGTGAATTTCTGATGCTCATTGGCAGTTGTTGATGAGTAGCTTTATAGACTCAGAGAGTAGTCAGAGTAATATTTAAGAATTAAACATCTCCCCAGCTTCTGGGATAAGTACTCACTATTTGACAAAAACTGCTGGGAAAATTGGAAATTAATGTGGAAGAAATTAGGGTTTGACCCACATCTAACCCCACATACCAAGATAAGATCTAAATGGGTTCATGATCTGGATATAAAGAGTGATATTATAAGTAAATTAGAGGAACATAGTATAATTTACCTCTCAGACCTGTGGAGATTGAATAAATTTATGTCCAAAGAAGAACTGGAACTCTTAATTGAACACCAGATAGATAACTTTGACTATATTAAGTTAAAAAGGTTTTGTACAAACAAAACCAATGCATTCAAGATTAGGAGGGAAGCAATAAAGTGGGAAATCATTACATTTAAGGGTTCTGATAAAGGTCTCATCTCTAAAATATATAGAGAATTGTCTCATATTTATAAGAATTTAAGCCATTCTTCAATCGATAAATGGTCAAAGGATATGAACGGACAATTTTCAGAGGATGAAATTAAAACTATTTGTAGGTATATGAAAAGGTGCTCCAAATCACTATTGATCAGAGAAATTCAAATTAATACAACCCTGAGGTACCACTACACACCTGTCAGATTGGCTAAAATGACAGGAAAAGATAATGATGAATGTTGGAGGGGACTGATGCATTGTTGGTGGAGCTGTGAATGGATTCAGCCATTCTGGAGAGCAATTTGGAACTATGCTCAAAAAGTTATCAAACCGTGCATACCCTTTGACCCAGCAGTGTTTCTATTGGGCTTATATCCCAAAGAAATCATAAAGGAAGGAAAGGGCCCCACATGTGCAAGAATGTTTGTGGCAGCCCTTTTTGTAGTGGCTAGAAAATGGAAACTGATTGGATGCCCTTCAATTGGAGAATGGCTGAATAAATTATGGTATATGAATGTTATAGAATATTATTGTTCTGTAAGAAACGACCAACAGGATGATTTCAGAGAGGCCTGGGGAGACTTACATGAACTGATGCTGAGTGAAATGAGCAGAACCAGGAGATCATTATACACAACAACAACAATATTACATGATGATCAATTCTGATGGACATGGCTCTCTGCAACAATGAAATGCTTCAAACCAGTTCCAATTGTTCAGTGAAGAAAGCCATATACACCCAGAGACAGGGATGTGAAATGTGGACCACAACATAACATTTTCATGCTCTCAATTGATGTTTGCTTGCATTGTGTTTCCTTTATCTGATTTTTCTTTCTTGTAGATATGATTTTTCTTGCACAACAATGACAAGTGTGGAAATATGTATACATATATTCGATTTGTCAAGTATTTTAACATAATTAACATGTAGTGGATATCCTGCCATCTAGGGGAGGGGTGGGGAGTAGGGAGGAAAAATTTGTAACAGAAAGCTTTGTAAAGGTTAATGTTGAATAATTACCCATACATATGTTTTGCAAATAAAAAAAATTAATTAATTTTTTAAAAAAAGAATTAAACGTCTCTCCTAAGATCATCCCAACAACATGTGTAAGAGGAAGTATTTGAATCCAAGTCTTCCTGACTGAGGCTGACTCTTTTTCCTACTCCATAGCTCGTTGATATTATGTCATTCAAATAATATTGCTATTTCACCCAATTCAGTAAGAATGCACGCTTTTGGCAGAATGAACATTACTCTTGTATTAGCCTAAAGAGTCTGCCTATAGATTATCACATGCAGCTCCTGTTGGCATATATCCAAGCCGGAATGATCTTCTCCAGAGGAAGCAAATTGTGAATTAGGCTCACTGCTGGCAAATTGTTCCATGTGTTCAGTTTAATTTAGTTTTCATTATTTTTCTAAAGGACTCATCCAGTCTTGCTAGTCTAACTGGTTTAACAGATCAAAATGATTTCAGGAATGTTGCATCTTGCCAAGACAGCAACATTTTTTTTAATTCAATTGCCAATTGAGACAAGTAAGGGTAATAATCAAATTATATAGGACTTTTAATTTTACAATGCAGTATTAGCTTCCAAAAGTAATAAAAATATTGTAAAGGCACAAGAATGTTGTCTGCTTAAACTTGAAGAAGAAACAAGATTTTCAAAAAGTCAGTTATATTGAATTATTTGCAGAGAGAGAGAGAGAGAGAGCGAGAGAGAGAGAGAGACTGAGAGAGACAGGCAGACAGACAGACAGGAGGAGGAGGAGGAGGGGAGGGAGGGAGACAGAGAGGGGGAGAAAAGGGAGAGAGGGGGGTAAAGAAAGGCGAGGGAGAGAAGGGGAGAGAGAGAAAGAAAAAGAAAGAGAGGGATGGAGGGGGGTAAAGGAAGCTCTGAGAAGGAAGGAGGGAAAAAGGAAGGGAGGAAAGGAGGGAAAGAGAGGAAGAAAGAGAGGGAGAAAGGGAGAGAGAGAGAAGAAAGAAGAAGAAGATGATGAAGAGGGGGAGAGAGAAAGAGAAAGAAAGAGAGGGATGGAGGGAGCGATAAAATAGGCTGTGAGAGGGAAGGAGGGGAAAAGGAAAGGAGGAAAGGAGGGAAAGAGAACGAGAAAGGGAGGGAGAAAGGGAGAGAGAGAAGAGAGGAAGAAGAAGAAGAAGAAGAAGAAGAAGAAGAAGAAGAAGAAGAAGA